>OW029925.1:15600619-15758119 GCA_932305915.1 Agriopis marginaria | reverse complement strand
AATAATATTGCTAATGGATCGGACTAGCACTTTCGCGACAAAAAAGCTGTATAACAAAATGCAATCGTTCAATTCTAGATATCTAGATTCTCGGGCATAAAACGAATAAATAAAGCCATAATTGTCAAGACGAATCTAAAACAAGTAAGCAATAACATTAAAGTTGTTTATTTTATGTCAGTAATTTAATAAATGTATAATAATAAATAATGTATAATGTTTTATGAATGTTATAAGGCCAATAAATGATTCTATTCTATTCTATTCTCAAACTAACAGAAAGTCACACAGCGGACAATATATTATGGAGAGAGCTATGCTCAGAGTTTCATTACGCGATAGAATCTGGAACGTGGATATTCCTCAAAGAATCAGAGTGGCTATTAAAATTTGCAAGTGACAATGGACAGGCTCGCTCGAAGAACCGATAACCGATGGGGAAGAAAGGTTCTTGAGTAGAGACCATAAACCGGAAGACACAGCGTAGGTAGGCTTTCCACTAGAAGAACCGACAATATCGTGAGATTTGCGGGTAGGGTTTTCGTTCAGCGTGGGGTCTAAGGGGGAGAGGCTTAATATGTTCAGCAGTGGACGTATTCTGGCTTATGATGGTGTTGATGATGATGATGATGATAACGACTCTCAAATTTTCCCTCCGAGAGTTAAATTAAATGGAATGGATATTATGGAAGAGTGAAGTATTTTTATCCTTACTAGGATGTCCCAACCTATCATCATCATCATCATCATCAGCCAGAAGACGTCCACTGCTGAACATAGGCCTCCTCCTTTAACCTCCACACTGAACGACAGCCTGCCTTTTGCATCCACTGGATGCCCGCGACTCTCACAATGTCGTCGGTCCATCTAGTGGGAGGCCTCCCTACGCTGCGTCTTCCGGTTCGTGGTCTCCACTCCAGTACCTTTCTTCCCCATCGGTTATCGGTTCTTCGAGCGATGTGGCCTGCCCATTGCCACTTCAACTTGCAAATTTTAACAGCTATGTCGTTGACTCTGGTTCGTTGGCGAATATCCACGTTTCGGATTTTATCGCGCAAAGAAACTCCGAGCATAGCTCTCTCCATTGCCCGCTGTGTGACTCTGAGTTTTTCCAAAAGGTCAACAGTTAAGGACCACGTCTCAGTACCATATGTCATCACTGGCAACACACACTGGTCAAAGACCTTCGTCTTGAGGCACTGTGGTATCTTGGACGAGAAGATGTCTCGCAATTTCCCTAATGCTGCCCATCCGAGTTGGATTCTTCGGGCGACCTCTTTGCCTAAGTTGGACTTACCTAACTGAACAATCTGTCCAAGATAGGTGTAATGGTCAACAACTTCGAGGTCCCAACCTATACCTTAAGTAAAATAAAATTTTGTCCACAAAAAAAAAAAACGATTTAGAATATTTTGGTATTGTTCTTGATTTACCTGTACACGTTTTGTTTAAAACCGTTGTAGGAAGAGAACATGATAATGGTTCCAGTGCAGACTGATAGAGAGAAAAACACCTGAGTGACTGCCGCGTACCAAACCTGAAAATTAATAAATTTAAACGGCTTATAGAAAAAGTTTAGATAGCCCGTTGGTCCAGTTGGTAGTGAACCTACCTTCTGAGCCTGAGGGCGTGGGTTCGATTCCCACGTAGGACAAACATTTATGTGACGAACATTTGTGTTTGTTCTATATCTGGTTGTTATATCTATTTAAGTATGTATTTAAAACTATATATGTATGTATATCAGTTTCTGGCAGCCATATCACAAGTTTTGCTTAGTTTGGGGTCAGATGACAGTGTGTGAAAAATGTCCCGAAATATTTATTTATTTATAGTATTTTATGATGTGGATGAATTTTATGACTGTACACACCAATCAGGGCTATACTTATATTTTAGAAAATTATGTTGTACCTACACACAATTCTACATAAGGCTCATGTTATATATATATATAAAATATTGAAAAAAAAAAAAAAAAATATATATAAATTATATATATATATTATATATATTAATTAATATATAAATTTATTTCATTGACTGTTTACAATGATGGATCAAATATATATATATATATATTAACTCAAGTAAATTTTTACTAGCTAACTTTATTATGTAAATATTTTACTAGATTAGAAATTAAGATATTTAATGTTTGATTATATGATGTTTGTTTTATGTTATGTTTGTATGTTGCTGCTTGTTTTGTATTTTGTTTATTTTTGTTGTAAATATGGATACATAGGTTAAACAGATAAATGTAGGTTAAACAGTAGTACCTACTGCTGATTTAAGTACCTATAATATAAAACGCACGTCCGCTAGGACAGACTGTTGAAACACTAAGCATTTGATCCATCATTGTACAAGGTTAATGAAATAAAATTTTACTTTACTTTACATAATAACATAACTTAAAAGTGTAAATTAGTGTGGGACGCAATTAAATTAAATTAAATTAAATTTATTTATTGAGGATGAGGCAATTAACGCTGATACGGAAAAAACAGGAGTGCAAGTACCGTTCTTTATCGATCGTCAGATTCGATAAAATGCCACAAAATCGATCATAGCTAGTATTGATCAAATGGCATTTTATCGAATTTGACGACCACAACTGTCAAATTTGACCATCGATATAGAACGGTACTTGCACTGCAGTTTCGCTTCGATCAAAACTGGTTACGAAACTTTGGTAATGTAGGCAGCTAAAGCGGTCCTCTTACCTTCAGAACACTTCAAGAGCAGCTGGTGCATTATAAAAAGATCACGACCGATAAGGAGACGGATTTCCTGGCTCCATCATAAGAATAGTTCAATGCAAATTTTTTTTTTGGGTTTCACCCGCGTAGTGATGAAAAATGGTGATGGTGATGATGATGAAAAGCCTATGTCACTCTTTGGCTCTTGAACTATACCCATACAAAAAATCAGGTCGATCCATTGTTCCGTTGCAGCTTGAAAGAGGAACAAACAAACCAACAAACAAACACACTTTCGCATTTATAATATTAGTATGATAGGCTTGCTTTTAACCGCCAACTTGTCTGATGTTAAGTTATGATGCGGTCTACGATGGAGCACGCTTGCCTAGAAGAAACCAATTAACTCGCAATTTGTAGTTACCCAAATTGTAACTATCGGTGTACACCCTGAAAGGGTGAGCTGAAAATCAGCGGTTCCATCCCATTATTTTCTTACCATCCATCAATGTATTTCATACATTTTGTCGAGTGTCAATAACCGTTTTTTATGGAACAGCTTCGCGATTTCAGTGTTGGTCCCATAGTAAAAGTCGTTCATAATGATGATTAAAATGAGGTAATTGTACTCATCATCGGCTTCGGCTTAGTACAGTCTATATGCGTAACCCTGTATACTTGCAAAGTTTCAAATCGATTCGACGAATTATAACTAGTTTTAAATCGACTTTAAAATTGATAACATTAGTAGTCGCAAGTGAAACTAAAAAATAAAACGTGTAATAAAAATATTGTTGGTCTAAGCTTTTATTTTAACCGCAGGGAAACGCTGGATGCAGGCCGCTTCCATCTGGCCCTTTTGGAGATCGATGGGGACGCCTATGTCCAGCAGTGGACGTCCTATGGCTGAAATTATGATGACGATGATGATGATGATAAAACTTTGCTTATGTACTTATTTCAAGGTACTTACGTCAAGCTCAATGAGTTTATCCCATTGCGGAGTGATGAAGAAGAGTATTCCACCACCAGCTCCTGGTAGAATTACCGTCCTGCAACATGACGTGAAATTATTTTTTATTACACAATAATATTTACTTGAATCACACTCTCGATCAAGTCACCTTCCAAACGAAACAAAAATTTAATAATAATCGATTCAAACATTTGGGACTTACGATGCCACAGACAGACAAACAGATTCAAGAGTTTCGAGAGCGTTTAAAGTATTTGTTCAGATTAGGAAGGAATGCTCTTTGTGACTTCATTAGTACTAATTATAAAGCAAACTCTGTATAAAATACATTAAAATGCTTATATCTTCCTTAATTTTATTATTTATTTTAATTTTGTTTGGGTGACACTATTGTGTTGTCACTACAAGAACATTTGTACTTTGCTCGAACCGAGTGGTCTTGCGCGCGACTATGGAAGGAGGCCTGACGGTATGACACTTGTGCCCTGGAGGTTGGGGCGGCCCCTTGTATGGGACGCAACTTGTGTTGATACTTTGGCGCCGTCACATCTTCCTGAGACACAGGGTAGGGCTGGTGCGGCTGCCAATTCGGCAGAGCAGCACAAGCGACGCAAATATGCTAACCTCGGCAGTGGTTACATATTCGAGGCATTTGGGGTCGAGACATTGGGCCCTTGGGGACCGGGAGCTCACCTCATTTTCAAAAATCTTTCAGAGCGCCTGGTTAATGTGACCAAAATGCTGGCGTGTTTCTGGCTCAACGCTTATGCGTTCAGCCATTATAAGCATTGCCATTAAACGTGGTAATGCCACCAGCATGCTGGGTACGCTGCCAACTGGTAGTGGGCTTGAGCATTTGGATTGTCTTTAGACCTTCAACGGTCTATAGGCAGTCTAACTGTATTTGTAGTTTTAGTTTTAGCTTGTATTTTGTTTAGTTAATAAAGGCGCTAGCCCAGAAAAAAAAATTACTAAAAGTAAAAAAAAAAAAAAAAAAACAGAACATTGTAATATAGATTTATGTTTGGCCACTAACTCGCCTGATGGTAAGCGACGGTGTGGCATGGATGGACCACGTTGATCTAGAAGAACTCTATTCACTCTGGCCTTGAAGATGCCTAGATTGTAGTTTTTAGGAAACAAGAGTACGGTAGGGAGTTCCATTCTTGGGCAGTGCGTATCATAAATGATGACCATCATCATGAATCGTTGTGTACGAATTTTTGAAATTTCCACGAGTGTGGCAGTTTGCAGTCCACAATAATAACTAGAATCCTGAACTAGCTCCCTTAAATAGATTTTCAAGGAAAGAATAAAAAATTAAAATATCTTGAACATACGTGATCAAAAGCGTTATCATCACAACGTAAGGGAAGAGTGCGAGGAAGTAGGCAGCTTTGCCGGAACTCTTGACTCCTCTCGCCACGATCAGGAAGATGACAAACCAGGACGCCAACAGGCAGAGGGTCAGATACCAGATAGGCATACCTGAAAACGAAAAATAAGTGTTATAGCTGCACTTGGTTACAGTAGTAAGACCCCGCATAGCGGCCGAAAGAGATCGTTTTTTTTTTGTGTTCTCCTAATAGATCTTTCATATTTTAAATGTTGATGTTGATGTGTTTGTTCAAATCGCGAAAGTTTAAAAATTACTAGATCTTAATCAAAACAAATATTAAAAAATACCGGCCAAGTACAAATAGACTCGCGCACCGAGGGTTACGTACCAATCACACAACACATTTTTTCCATTCGGTTTGGGATTGTTAGCGCAAGTTCAACACGCGCTTGTTTAGTTTTTAAATGATTGTAGCTAAAATTCAGGATATGACTGTAATACACAATATATTAAATTTATAGCTAATTTAGTTTTTGAGATATATTATGTAAAAAAGGGTCTAAAACTAACAACTTTTTAGGACATTCTTCCATTCCATTCTTTATTAAATTAAATATTTTTGAAGATAAAAATAAATAAAAATGTTTACTCTACATAACAAGCTCTAGACAAAGATACCACAGCCAGGGACAGAAAATATGCTACTTTTCTATATATTAGGAGTTCCTCTGATTTTTTTAAATTAAGTTTATGCTATTGATCCAACATTTTACATATTATATCAAAATTTCATGTCTGTAACTTATTCAGAATTATGTTGATACAAATATCTGTAGTAATAGGAATCTGTAGACATGGGAATCTGCAGACATGGAACTGTTTTCTGTTTAGGAGCTACACACCTGTGACATACTCGGACGTACTACGGACGGACGGAAGCGATAGACAACGTTTACTTTATTTGTTTCGCATGAAATAGCACATCAACAAACTTTTTGTTGTCAAAAAAGTTAAAATAAAACAGCAAGTTTAGGTTTACATAGTGTTCACAACATTCAACAAGTGCTCTGGTGACAACCTTGAAAAAGTACATAATTATGTTAAAAACTAATTTAGAGTTTTGTGGTCTAAAGACAGATTTTATATTCAATGAATACATAGATCTTTTATCGGAAAATCATCGATTCTTAAAAGATAACCGCGTAAACCAGCTAAAGAGATTATACAAGTAAAATATCGCTTACCTAAACCTCCTTCAATGCCATCGCTCTGTTGTAACACCGTATTTCTGAGAATGATAAAACTCATTAATCACTGAATTTCTAAGCTCTAAGATTATTCGTAATGCGAATTGCGCTCGAGTCGATACGCGTGGGATTTTGTATGCCATTATACAATATGTATTACCTACCTTCTTATCTTGGTACTTTAAAGACAAAATTTTGAGGTCAGTTGTTCCAAGATCGCTGTCATTTGAGGTATTTCATTGAGCTGTAACCCAGCTAAATACCTTCGTTGAGGTAGGTACCTAGTACCTACTCAAAGTCTATAGTCCGGGTAATTTACGAAAGCGCGTCATCATCCATTTTAGTATAATAGCGTGCGCCTTTGTAAATTGATCGGGCTATACGGTAAGGGGTGCCTCGGTGAAAGAATTGAGCAGATCTAAGATGTTTTCTATTCCATCATGCACTGGGCCAGCATGGTAAATTAAGGCCGATATTCTCTCTCTGAGAGAAGGCCTGTGTCCCAGCAGTGGGAACCATGATAGACTGATAACGATGATGGTAATGAGGATTTTTTTGAAAGAATTTCACCTAAAGTATCATGATTCGTAAAGTAGTTTCCGAATTTAATCTGGGGTTTCGACTGAGCGAAGCGGGGTCTCTGAGTATAGGAATCAAATCAGCAGTATATTTGTTTGTATGTTAGCATAATTATGTGTTTGACAACAACTTACCACCGTAGACCGCATCATCGCTTAACATCAGGCAAGTTGGCGGTCAAGGCAAGCCTATTATTTATTTAAAAAAAAAAAACCCCTTGAGTACATTTTTGATCCAAACGTCATAAAATTTTATGGGCAAATAGTTCATGCAAATCTTCATTCATTTCGTTCACACAACTCTACTAAGTGCACCTTAATAAAGGTTGTTATAAAATAAAGGGTCACCACAAAAAGGGCCGTCTTACAAGTCTTGTAAAAGGCGATCCTTTATTTTATTACAACCAAGCCTAATGTCAGGCTAATAAGTAATTTAATTCTAAATTAAACAAAAATAAATTTTTATTTTACTTGTATCTTGAGCAAGATCATGTTACTTACAGGAAGTACAGCTCAGCACTGCTAGTTGCGTTAACCGGTGGCTCGCCAACTATTAACGACGGATCTGAAGGCACGCAGTTAGCCCACTCAGGCTCGCAGATTCCCCACGGAAGTTCAGACTGGAAGCTCATGGACAGGTAGAAGAGGCACAGAGCTATGATCACCACGTAGTAAGACAAAATGTAGGCGGAACTCAGCGCTTGTGCATACCCAGTACCTGGAATAAATTAAATCATTTGATAATGTAAAAGCGAAATAGCACTCACTGATTGACTGGCTGACTCATCACAGAATTCAAATACTGCTCGACTTACGAACCTGAAAAATTGGCAGGTAGTTTCCTTTTGCCGTCTTTTGCAATCGTCCTAAGATTGTCACAATGATTAAATTTTTCCGAGTATCCTACGACCATATACATGTCCGTAAATCTATGAACGGTGTTTTACAATTACTTCTTCCTTTTCTATACTAATATTATAAAGAGGAAATATTTGTATATAATATGTTTGTAACGAATTGGCTCAAAAAGTACTGGACTGATTTTAAAAATTCTTTCACCATTTGAATGCTACATTCATAGTCAGCCTTTTAACAGTCCACTGCTGGACTTTTAGCCTACCCCGAATGGGTGATTTGGCCATATCCACCACGCTGGCCCAGTGCGGATTGGTGGATTCACATACGCCATTGAATTCCTTCTCCGTACGTATGCAGGTTTCCTCACGATGTTTTTCCTTCACCGAAAAGCCAGTGGTATGAAAATCCGTACATAAGCTCCAAAGAGCTCATTGGTACGGGCCCGGGGTTTGAACCCACGACCTCACGCTTTCTAGTCTAGCGGTCTCCCAAATGGGCTACTACGGCTTATACGGAATGCTACATTATCACTGATTAATACAGGCTATTTTAATAGGCTAGTTTTATATCAAGAGCGGCAAACAAGGTTGCGGTCAACCTGATGGTAAGCAGGCAGTAAACCACTTCCTATGGACACCTGTAACACTATCGGTGTTGACGGTGCTTTGCCAGCCCGGAGAGGTGGTTTTAGACACCCTTTTTAAAAAGCTTCTTGTTGAAGCTCAGCGGAAAGACCTTTGTTCAAAGAGAAAAGAAAACTCTGAAAAGAATTCTTACCTTTCATAGCAGGTGACAACGACCAGACTCTCACTGAATTCTTCGAACTGAACTGCCCCAGCACACACTCTAAGTAATACATAGGCTTTCCTATGAGGAAAAGTACAATAAGGTACGGAATCAGGAAGGCTCCCCCGCCGTTCTGGTACGCTATGAAAGGGAACCTCCAGACATTGCCCAGTCCTACTGAAGCTGCTATACATGACATGAGGAACTCCACTTGGTTTCCCCACATAGCTCGCTCTGGTACATCCTGTTTCTCTATGTTATCTTCTGATGGGTAGTCCTGCTTTTTGAAGTTGTCTTTTTTTGTTTCTGCATCTTGGGTTTCCTAAAAAAATATTGTGGCAAAAATATTATTACATATATAGTGAATCGATTCCTTCTAGGCCAGCGTGCTCCAACGTAGACCGCATCATCGCTTAACATCAGACGTGATGGTGGTCAAACGCAAGCCTATTAATTATTAAAAAAATGTGTTTGTCTGGTTCTTACAATGAAGTCGATTCTGTCATATCATTCACGGAACTAAACCGATCTGACTGGACTAGCTAACCAAGGAAGTTGACAAACTTAGCATGGCCAAAATAGCTAAAAGTGAGAATAGATTGCCTTATTCGTGATGAATAAAAATTATATTGTTAAACGAAAAAAACACCCGTAAAATTATACTTACCATTGTGAGTACTATTCTAAATAACACTTGTAAAACATCCAAGGTTGATTAGGATTTTAATACGACGGGGTGTCATATGACAATGTACAGTTGTTTGTTAATAAAGCCGCCTTGCTTGATATATTTGTATAAGTATGAAAAGGATTATCAGTATTGACGTCCTAAGACCACAGATAATCTTTACGGACACAATAAATAATTATCATTTTATCTTTCACATGTAGAGTACCCTGATAAATGTCTCTTTATCGTTTCGTTAATTTTTATCGTTTCTAGCGTACCGTAGCAAATTAGTTTCGTCAGAGACAATATAGGGCTATTGATTTGAAATTTGGTTATTATAATTTCATCATCATCATCATCATCATCAGCCATAAGACGTTCACTGCTGAACATAGGCCTCCCCTTTAGCCTCCACACTGAACGACAGCCTGCCTTTTGCATCCACTGGATGCCAGCAACTCTCACAATGTCGTCGGTCCATCTAGTGGGAGGTCTACTTACGCTGCGTCTTCCGGTTCGTGGTCTCCACTCAGACTCAGAAACTATGATAATTTGGTAATGAAAAATTTAAATGGGGCCAACTTTTGACCCTTAAGAACTTTAGGAACCTTTAAGAACAATAATAAAAAATAACCATCAATATTGGACCACTCTGTAAAAAGTTATGCGTGGTTAGGTACCTATACACACAAAATTATACGCGTCGACTTATAAACCTCTTCTATTTTTCGTTGGTAGAAAATAAATGATGCCTACTTTCGCCCTGCTAAGTGGGGCGAAAGTGGACATTTTTGATTTTGTTTTGTGTCAATCAAAATTTTATCCTGAAGGCATTTTTTTTTAAATATAGAATTACTTTTAAAATTGTCACGCTTTACTAGTCTTACTTACCAAGTAGAGAGAGAGTATGTTTTATAAATAAAAAAATTAAAGAAAATGTCTTTATTTCAGGCATGGAACGCATATTGTTGTACAATAGAATATAGAAAATTATATATATATATATATCTATATATATATATCTATTTTATATCTATATATAGCTGACCAAGTTATTTCCTGCATACGGTCTCCGAGGTTGGCACTTTTACAGAAAAACTTGGAAAAACTGCTATGTCATTTGTGTATGCACTATGCATTACGAAATACCATTAACTTTATACAAAAGGTCTCCCTTGTGAAATGTTTTGTAGTAAACTTAAAGACGTGGTTGATGGTGAAATGTTTTTATAGCTTAGATGAAATTTTTAATAAGCATAATGTTAAATCTTACCCTAATGGTAACATTTCCAAATACCAGTGAATAATTTTTTTTATTTAATCTCACACACTAGTTCTGTTATTTGTATATAAGTAATCTATTTCGTGGGATAAAAATCCTTTTATTATGTTAAGTGAAACAATTATTTCTGAAATACCGCAAAACAATTTGGACGTTATGAACCCCGACTGTGATGATTTTTTTATTGATTAATAATGGCGTTACTTTACGGAAGTTCACTTTCAATACGGTATTTCCGCTTCAATACGGATTGTCATCATCATCATCATTTCAGCCGTAGGACGTCCACTGCTGGACATAGGCCTTCCCCATCTATCTCCAGAAGGGCTGGTTGGAAGCGGCCTGTATTTAGTGTTTCCCTGCGGTCTATTTTAGGGCGTCTGTCCATAGTGTTCATCTTGTGGATGGACGATGGACGTCCTACGCTGCGCTTACCGGTCCGTGGTCTCTATTCGAGAACCTTTCGGCCCCATATGGTTTCGGTACAATACGGATAAATTCATCTAAACCGTTTTACTTGTTGTTTTTTTAACATAGCTGCGGAATCCAACAATTAAACGTCACGACATACGCTTGATAATTTATTAAATACTAAATAGCGTTTCAAAAATTGTGATGATAAGGCGATAATGTCACAACATTCCTTCTGATGTTAATGCGACATGTGTTAACAAATATTCAATAATTAATACCAAAATATTATTCAGATATCGATCTTATAATCTTGTTATTTAGAAGTAAGTAATATAGATTATTAACAGGCACGACAAGGATAATGATAGAAGCAACTTTATTCCATGGCATTCATCATCATCATCAGCCAGAAGACGTCCACTGCTGAACATAGGCCTCCCCCTTTAACCTCCACACTGAACGACAGCCTGCCTTTTGCATCCACTGGATGCCCGCGACTCTCATAATGTCGTCGGTCCATCTAGTGGGAGGCCTCCCTACGCTGCGTCTTCCGGTTCGTGGTCTCCACTCCAGAACCTTTCTTCCCCATCGGTTATCGGTTCATCGAGCGATGTGGCCTGCCCATTGCCACTTCAACTTGCAAATTTTAACAGCTATGTCGGTGACTCTGGTTCTTTGGCGAATATCCACGTTTCGGATTTTATCGCGCAAAGAAACTCCGAGCATAGCTCTCTCCATTGCCCGCTGTGTGACTCTGAGTTTTTCCAAAATTCCATGGCATTACAATCTGAATTTTACACTGTTTTAAACTATCACGGTTGTTCACTAAAGTTATAATGATTATTTACGGGATATTTACCGTGGTAAGGTCGTGGAATGAGCTCCCGATATTTCAGCGCATTCCCGTTACATGCAACATGTCTTCCAGTGAACATGGTGCATGTAACTGCTCCGAAATATCGGGAGCTCATTCCACAACCTTACCACGGTAAATATCCCGTAAACAATCATATAAATTTAATCTGGATTTAGTCATTGATGCGTTATCTTGTCTAGACAATTGTGTAAGAATAATCAGTAGTACTGTCTTATATTGAAACAGAATTTCTTA
Source organism: Agriopis marginaria (assembly GCA_932305915.1). Taxonomy (NCBI): domain Eukaryota; kingdom Metazoa; phylum Arthropoda; class Insecta; order Lepidoptera; family Geometridae; genus Agriopis; species Agriopis marginaria. The sequence continues at coordinate 15,746,153 of OW029925.1, read as the reverse complement.
TTAGTGTAGGCTTAAAAATAAAACACGTTTTTCACTTGGCTAGACAGTTCATTATTCCGAGTCTTCTTCGTAGGGTCGATGTTTTTATTTAACTTCACAATACATGTTTGTTTGTATGTATCTGTGTTTGTGTCGCTCTCGCAAGCCAAATTTGACCCAATTCAATTGAGTTGAAATTTGGTACACCTAGATAGACCGTTGGTCCAGTTGGTAGTGAACCTGCCTTCTGCGCTTGGGTTCTGGTTCAATTCCCACCTAGGACAAATATTCATGAGATGAAAATCTGTGTTTGTTTTATATCAGGCGACGGTGACTGCTTTCCATCAGGCAGCCCGTCTGCTTGTTTGCCACCTAAGGCATAAAAAAAAAAAAAGGGTATTAATATCTATTTAAGTATGTATTTAAAAATATACATGTATGTTTATCAGTCTTTGGCAGCCATATCACAATCTTTGCTTAGTTTGGGGTTAGATGACCGTGTGTGCAAAAATTTCTCAATATTTTTATAGATCTGTTTTTATACCTAATTTTTCGAGTTTTTTTTCGACATGCTATCCTAATATCAACCCAAAAATTGTTTTATACTATTTGCAATGATTTTATTAAGACAACGCCTAATAGTTTTTTTTTTAAACTTGCTCAGTGTTTTTTTCTTCAATAAATTTTGAAATTGTGCGAAAGAGATATAGCTCAGACCGTTGAACGTAGCCTTAACACATAGGCTACTTATCTATTTATCACACAAAATGTTATTGTGCCTCTTGTAAGATGTGGTCACATGGGCACGTGGGATTTCTCAAACAATCGATCCCTGTGTGTGTCCAAATTTTTAGGAAACTCCAGCCATACAAACGTGCATCACAAAATATCCAGTTACAAAGTAAGAGCAGTTGAAGTGAAGAGAAGAGAGCGATATTTTGACGTGATAACTTCTTATAAATCGATGAACACCGGCTGCACGCACGAAAAATTGTCACGTTTCGCCTGAGCCGCGCGTGCAAGCGAGAGCGCGGAACAAGCGATAGAGAGGCACGATCAGTCTAAGCGTTTTCACATAAAATTATCGTCCGTAAACCGACATTATAGTGCTAACAGACGCACGAACGCGGCTGACGGACCGCAATCCAACCAACGGGAGAGAAAGAGTGAGAATATCATATTTCCCTCTCTTTATCTCCCATTGGTCAGATGGCGGTTGAGGTCAGCTGCGTTCGTGCGTCTATTAGCACTATTACAGACAACCCTCTTTTTTTCAATCGTTCTAGGACGAACGACCGACTACGTTTTAAAAATCACTAAAAGACAAGTCACAAATCGGCCCCAACTCAGCATGATGCCGGCTGCTAACCAGCGCTGGTCTTCCATTGGACCTGTAACACTAGTGATTTTATTGACGCGTTGTCTTGCCAGGAGAGTTTCATGTTCCCACTGTTGGGATACAGACCATCTATCAGAAAGAAAGAGGGAGGGGATGGACCCTAATCCACCATGATGGCCCAGTGCATGTCGATGAATGTCATACGTCTTTGAACTTTCGAGGATCTAGGAGATACTGGTTTCTTCACGATGTTTTTCTTCACCGTTGTTGAGCGATGGCATCCAATACCCTATTTATTCTGTGTCCAAATAGCACATAATTAATCTTAGTACTTAAAAAATAATTAGTACAGGACCGAGGATCGAACCGGGTGTCGTCAGATTGTAAAGCGCACATGCTACCGGTTGGCAACCACCGCTCCTGGTGGACACAGATAGACAGTTTTTATCAGCACTTTAGTTTCCAGGTGACTGACCATGAGTAGCATTAACATCTGAGCGGCACCGTGGATTGGATGGCACGTGCAATTGTAGGTCCCAGTTTTGCTTATAAATAACAACAACAGCAATGTGATTCTGTAATAAACTCACTTCTAGTGACAGCGCGGATTCCGCGCTGACGGTGAAATCCTTTTCTTCGTCAGCGCGGAATCCGCGCGCTGTCACTAGAAGCGAGTTTATTACAGAATTGCACTGCAGATCGGCCATGTCAGAAGCTATTTAGCGGCCTAAAAACTCTTACACGGACTTACTTAACAATGAAAAGTTTCACATGCATTGTTCACTAAATACTTGTGACTTGTACCAAACTCGTCTCAGGTGAAACAGATGTCCGAAGTTTTATACCCTTGTCAAGTCCAGGGAAAATGTCATGTATAGTATTATTGTGGCGTATCGCGACACCACTTACGTGGGAAATATTTCCTCCTCTGAATTATGGAGAATTTGGGACACAAATACAAAGTTATTGTAAACGAAAGTGGCATATTATATTGCAATACAATATTTCGATTTGTCGTCCAAGGGGGGAACTTTCAAATAGTTATTTTGTTCATCATCACCCCTAAAACGTCCCCTGCTGAATATATGCCTGCCCATTTTACCTCCGCACTGAACGACAGTCTGCCATCTGCATCCACAGGATGCCCGCGTCTCTCACGATGTCGTCGGTTCATCCAGTGAGAGGCCTACCTTCGCTGCATCCACTGAAGAATCATTCTTCCCCATCGGTAAACGGTTCTTCGAGCAATGTGGCCTGCCCATTGCCACTTCAAGTTGCAAATTTTAATAGCTATGTCGGTGACTCTGGTTCTTTGACGAATATCCACGGTCCGGATACTATCATGCAAAGGAACTCCAAGTATAGCCCTTTCCATTGTCCGCTGAGTGACTGAGTTTTTTCAAGAGGTCAACAATTAAAGACCGCGTCTCAGTACCATTTATGTAATTACTGGCAACACTCACCGGTCAAAGACCCTTATCATTAGGCACTGTGTCATAAGGCAGTTATTTGTTGCTAGCTTACAATTGACACCACGAATTTACCTGCTTGCGTGCTTGTCTCAAGTTGGATCAATGCTCCAATTTAAATTCATTAAGCACGCCACATAATTCTGTTCAGTTTGATTTCTTTTGCCTAGCATGTCAGGCGTCAATGCGCATGAAAAACTAAAGCTGTAAAGTTAAGCTCTTTGAAACTAGTTTGCGGTGCAAATTACATTTTTTTTTTAAATATATATAACTAGCGACCCGCCCGCCCGGCTTCGCACGGGTGCAATTTACGTACGAAGCCGGAGCGGGTCGCTAGTTATATATATAAACCTTCCTTGAAAATGTATCTAACTGATGGTGAAAACCGCATCAAAATCCGTTGCGTGGTTTAGGAGGAGTTAGCGGCCATACAGACATACAGACAGACGCGGAATGCGACTTCAATTTATACTATGTAGAGAAGAGATAGAGAAGAGATACATTAAACGCACGTAAATTACACCCGTGCGAAGCGGGCGGGCGGGTCGCTAGTATGTTATAAACATGATTGGTGAAACTATTCATGGTAGAAAAATTCGACGAAAACAAGCCTTCTAAAACAAATTTTAGTTATTCTCCATATGTAAAAGTTATTGACAATTTGTTTTTATATATCATAATGACTATTTTTATATTTGATGTAAATTCGTTTTAGTTTAAACTGAAATAGTTCTCGAGTAATCTGTAGTTTTATGATACTTCACTTAACATACTTCTGAAGCGGTCGCAGACTCGTGCGCATATCTCTATGCAGGCGTAAATTGCATAGATTTATCACTACGCACCCGGGTATGTCCTAAAACTGTGACCAGAACCACCGGAGGATAGGCAGCAGTGTCTTATTAGTACACGATGAACGTACTGCAATCCCCAAGCTGCCTGCCAAGCAAGGGGATTAGGGCAAAATCCTTAGCTCCGGAGCTCCGGGCTCCGGAGGCTTTTTTTCAGCAGTAGACGTTTAATGACCGATGATGTGATGTGACCACTACGCGCAGGGGCACAGACAGGGCAGAAAAGAAGGGGCAAGGGCTGGCGAGTGGCGACATGGTGTCAAGTATTGACTCTAAACTGCTCTAGTGACGTTTTAGTAGGTACAATGATTAGGCACGCTAGCTCAAAACAAATAAATACAGAAGGCCGTTTCCATACAACGAACTCTTTAATTTATTTTCAGGTAGATATCTTCATGATAGTAAATCTTTGTTTTTTCTTTGGTAGTTGGTGTTGCTTTCTCCAATGCATTGTTTCCTTTGATGGGTGTTCAGTATAGATCACAGGTGAAATCGTTGAAACCAGATGCGTAGGCAGTCCTGAGATAGAGAAAAAAAAAATCAAAAAAAAATTAAAACCAGTCTCGCGAAGTGGTAATTCAGTTCGGGTTCGCACCCGAATTTTACATCCATAAATGTGGAATATTTGAAATGTTAAAATTTATTTCTGAAGGTTATATTATATATTATAATATATATGATTTCTGTAGATTGAAAGTATATTTTTAAGTTCATACCGGGTTACGCGGAAAATGTGTGCAAAGCCGAAAGGAGTTCATGGTACCTACCCATCATTATGAACAAGTTTTGCTATGGGAGCAATTTTGAAATCCCGAAAAAAATACCAGCGTTTTCATAAAAAAACGGCCATTGAACGAAAACATTCAGCAAAATGTATGGAACAGCAGATTTTTTTTCGATTTCAGTATTGGTCCTCAGTAAAAGATTGTTTATAATGATGTATTGTGTTTAACGGACCGCTTTCGGCTTAGTACACCCTTTTCACGTAACCCTGTATTTTGTAAATTCCCGGAAAAATTAACAGCTAAGAACTAAGGGGTGACGAACGCTGTGCAATGAAGAATTTGAATTATACAACGTTTAGTTTATGGCACCACTGCAGGTTATGGCGATTTTCATAAGGTGAACTTTTCCAATGTTTTTTTACCAGATATAGTAGTCCGTGCTTTTCTCCATAGGTGTTCATACCGGGATTTAGGAGAGGTGAACACGGGAAGAACGACCGCTTTCAATTTTGAATCCGTTATGACCAGCGAACCAAATTTCTTGATAGAAGAAGGAGGCTTACGAAGTCCTGGAAATATAATAAAATTTGGCAAAAATATTACTATTAATTATTGTTTTGTGCGCTTTATTCACTGTTATCAATGAATCGGATGTTCATTTCCGAGTGGCGATGGTAAAGAGCCATTATAATTTCATGCACATTTAAAAGTCTTGGGCTTTTAAATAAAAGAAAAACTTAACATGTTATGACGTTTTTGCTACACTAAAGCACCAAAAGGAAATTATGTTAGATCATGATAGGCAAGAAGATTATGGAGCAGCTGTCATCATCATCACCATCAGCCAAAAGACGTCCACTGCTGAACATAGGCCTCCGCCTTTAACCTCCACACTAACGACAGCCTGCCTTTTGCATCCACTGGATGCCCGCGACTCTCACAATGTCGTCGGTCCATCTAGTGGGAGGCCTCCCTACGCTGCGTCGTCCGGTTCGTGGTCTCCATTCCAGAACCTTTCTTCCCCATCGGTTATCGGTTCTTCGAGCGATGTTCCTGCCCATTGCCACTTCAACTTGCAAATTTTAACAGCTATGGAGCAGCTGTACCTTACAATAATTGATGTAAAATTTCTGCGAAATGTTTATCGCAGAAATTTACAATCGTTTATTTTACCTGATCGTTTTTGATATCACCCCTTCAAATCCAAGATAACTGAGAAATGGCAAAATAGCCACTATTGACAAAATGCAAACAAAAATAGCTGTCAAATGCAAACCAATTACATGACAATAGCCGTTCCATAGAGTTTTTCTACCTAACATGGCATAACTAGATGTATTACATAAGGCACACTATCAGCAAAGCTATACCAATGATTGTCGTAATTTTATGACTGAAGTGTAAATTAATGAGCATATTAAAATTTTACTACTTACTTTTTTTTTAAATATAAATAATAGGCTTGCGTTTGACCACCATCACGCCTGATGTTAAGCGATGATGCGGTCTACGTTGGAGCACGCTTGCCTAGAAGGAACCGATAGTTGATTGAATCAGGCGTTACTTTGCGAAAGTCCATTTATTTACTACTCCCATTTATTTATAAATTTTTGTTTCAGGTTAGGTTAATTTTTCTCTTTTATTTAATGAGTATATTATGTCATTTTAGGTTTAAATTAGCATCACAAATATCTATAGAGAAAAATAGTTTATCTCAAAATCCTTTTTGTACTTGAAAAGACGTAGAAGCGGAATTACACTAGAAATTCGTCATAATATACAATTTTATTGTATATTGAGTTACTATTAGTTATTATTACCTCAAATTTTCTTTCTCATGTGGTAACAATTTCCTTAACTCCTTAACAAGCGATTTAGCGGTCAAACGGTTATTCACGTAAAAAAACCCAGCGTTTTTAAGTAAGTCCAACTAAACTACAACACAAATACATTCAACGGTCTATGGGCAGTCTAACTGTGTTTGTAGTGTTAGTTTTAGCTTGTATTGGCCTATGAAAAAAAATATTACACATAACATATATTATGCGTGAACACTATTTATTGTAAGTGCAAACAAAACGTTACAAAAAATTATCAAAAACGCATATCGAATTACTTACTGAAATAAATTTTTTCTGAATTATTTTTCTTGTTAGAGTAGTAACCAGTGTTAAAATCTTCGGAATTGTCTGAATAAAAAAAACAATAAGTTGAAATAGCAGCAGTATTTCTTGCGTTCTGTACTTTTCTTTTCACTGCTCCATTGTAACATTTTAAGGTGGTTCGATTCACCTTTGGCGGGAAATTTAAATTTTAAACAGTGTTTTGGTCCTAGTAGCCAGGCTAGGTAATTATTTTTAAATAACACAGTGTTTACGCAAAATATTGGCTGTTCTTTACATTATAATGTACAATTATTTAACAGTAACGCACCATATTACTTACATTTGTGAATAAACCGTTTGAAACAGCAAAAATTTGTTTATTCCCAAATGTAAGTAATAATGGGCATTAGAAATAAATAGCTTTACATGATTTTGTAAAGAATAATAATCAATCTGCGCAAACATCATGGTTGTTTACAATAATTACCCGGCCTAGCTACAAGGACAAGAAAATTGTTTCAAATTTGAATTTCCCGCCATTTGTGCAACGAACCACCTTAAAAGGAATTTCAAAGTACTTACTGTAGTATATTTTTTCAACCTTCCTTGTTGTGTAGTTTATGTCGTAATCAGAAATTTCAGACTCATCTAAATCTAAAAAAAATAATACTAAACTGTTATCAAGCCATTATAAACGGAAGAGTAAATTTTTATAAAACTTACTTATGTACGAATTTTTTATGTTGTGCTCAGAATGTCTAAATCGTCCATCAAAAATGTTTTTAATTGTGGCCCATGATAATGTAAATGCGTTCTGGAATAAATTAAAACTATACAATATTATGATTATTTTATTACAATACAATTACATGCATATAGTTATGCAATATAATGCGACCGACTGGCACGTATATAAGAACGATTCTGATGAAAATATTTAACATTAGCAATTTTTTTTGTCAAAATTTTCATGACCGTGGATTCAATATCCTTTAGTCGTAATATAAAACAGTTTACATAGTATTAATAGCGTCAAACAAGTCATAGTCACAGTCAAAGTTAAACAAAGTTAGTCACAGTCAAGTCAAACTCATGCCCCTGTAAATTGGTGGATACTTTACAAGAGGCTCGTATGGAGTGTTGGAAACAACACGAAAAGACATGTTTAACCTCGTTATATCACTTTGCCACACTCGAGCACATTGACGAGCACTTAATGAATAATAATTCACCATTTAGACATTAACACTCAAAAATACACAAGTTTAGGAAAATAATTCAACGAGTCGACATGTTTTTTTCCTAGTTGGCGCCAAAAACTCTCTAATATTAACTAAATCTCGCGGTGTTACCATGATTTTTCAGTTTTTCCGTATTTCTGAAGAGAAAAGTACCCTATTTTCGTCCTCAAAATACACACTATCTTCCTGCAATATTTTATTAAGATCAGCTTAGCTGTTTAGTCGTGAAAAGCAAGCAAACAGACAGAGAAAAAGTTACTTTCGCTTTTATAATATTAGTTAGGTTTAGATTCATTATAAAACCATCGAAACGGCAAGCGCAGTTAAACGGGGGCTTATACTCGATGGCACAGGTTCGAATCCCGCCAGTCGTGAATTTTTTGTGGTCTATAAAATATATTTTAAATAGTTTTTTTTTTTTTTTTTTTTATAGATAGGCTTGCGCTTGGCCGCCAACTCGCCTGATGTTAAGCGATGTTATATCCTTAAGTGTGGAACAACACTTCAAATTTTAACAATTTTTTTTTTCTTATCGGTCAATAGTTAAAACATTCGAATGTATTGCACTGAATTTAATTTTGAATTGAACAATTTTATCTCTGTAAAATAACTTTTTCTCTTTCGGAGGGGACTTTTTGGTTAGAAGGGCAAGGCCGGGGTTTTTAAAAGAATGGTTGCTAGCTTGTCCGTGTTTTTATGTTTGGATTGTGGTTATTAGCTTGGTTTTGGTTACTCAAAATAACACAAGTTAATTAAATACGAGCGAATGTAGTTTAAATAACCTCACTCAATAATTAATATTTAATATTAATAGACTTGCTTTTGTTCACCAACTAACCTTGTGGTAAGCGATGATGCGGTCTACGATGGAGCACGCTTGCCTAGAAGAAACCGATTCACTCGTGATTTGAAGCAATACCAGCAGTATGGACGCAACTTTGCATAACGTTGGTAATCACTTTGTCAAAGAATATAAAACTTAATATGGTTTACTTATAATTTGACACAGCACTTTACCTACTGTTATAATTAAAGACATCACGTTAATTTCAATCGAAATTAACACGTCGCCAAAAAACGTTCTAAATGAGATAATTTCTTTTGTTTGAAAAATAGGCCCACCACAAACTAATACCGTATAGTAATGAAACTCATGTCGATTTGTTCCTCATAATCTCTAGATTTAGTTGTAATATTAGCTATATCCGATCAAACCGGAATATTGACAATAGCCGATTACTATGGCCACTGTCGTAAAATAATATGGTCTATTTATTTTTGTTTAAAAATTTCTAAGCATGCATCCTTTTTCGAATTAAAAACGTTCCGGTCAAGTGACTTTATAAGGGAAATGAATGAATTGTGGCAAAAATCGAAACAACACATAATATTCTTTATATTATTATTCCGGTTTCATTTTTACCTTATCTTTCGTCCAAATGGTACAAAAAAAAACGATGAATTTTATAGTGTTATACCCATCAATATACGGTAAATTCGGTGGGCCTAGAATAAATTGTCTTCTTTACCGAAATAAATAGCCACCTTTTGGTTAGGCAATGTTAAAAACATTTCTGTTTACAAAATCAGTGTAACAGTTTCATGATCTTTTTTGGGAAATAAGTTAACGCAATTAACTTTTTAGGGTTCTGTACCCAAAGGATATAAATGAGACCCTATTATTAAGTCTATGCTGTCTGTTTGTCTATCTGTCTGTCAGGCTGTCTGTCTGTCCGTCCACCCTACATTTGAACGGCTGTATCTTTCGAATCGTAATAGATAGCCAGTTGAAACTTGCTATCTATTACGATATATGTAATATGTAATGTTCTGGCGCATTAACTAAGAAATTATGTAAAGTAAAAAAATAAAAACTAAAGAGGGGTTTCCAACAACAAACGTTTTTAAACGTATTTTTATATTTGGTCTTGTGTAAAAACGGTAATACGTATAAGCCTCAAACTTGGCATGATTATAGTACACACTCTAAAGTAAAACAACAAATAATAAATAATAGAAAATTGCGAGTCGGTGACAAATTTTCATTTCACCACCAAGTTAAGTAACGTCAGGCGCGGTCGATACTTGGACGGGTGACCGCCTGGGCGTGATGTCTATTTGCACAACTTTTTGTATTTTGTGGTTGCACGGAACCCTCAGAGCGAGAGCTTGACTTGCACTTGCCCGGTTTATCATGTATACAGGATGTAAGGGGAAAACTCTCAAAGCCAAAAGAAGGTAATTGTACTCATCATTATGAACCACTTTTAGTATGGGACCAACCCTGAAATCGAGAAAAAAAACATCAGCTGTTGTTCCATACATTTTGTCGTGTGTCAATGACCGTTTTTTATAGAACAGCAGATATTTTTTTCGCGATTGCAAGACTGGTCCCATAGTAAAAGTTGTTCATAATGATGAGTACAATTACCTTCTTTTGGCTTCGAGAGTGTTCCCAGTACACCCCGTATAGAAACCTCAACTAAATCCAGAAAAGATAAATTAGAAATAAGGAATGCTGACGTCACCCACCATTATTTTGTTAGGTAAATCGTTCAAGAAATTGGCAAATGTTCCGTCAGCGCCGTCGAGGGCGCACAGAGTCGTTAGGTAAACAAGTAGAAACACTCTCATGTTACCATTTATTTTTCACTTCTGCATTTTATATTCTTTGTCCCGGTTTTTGCAACACTCGATTAGCGGATCGATATTTTATAAGAAGAAAAAAAAAAACGGTATTTTTAGGATACTTCTGCCATTCTGTATTAAATATATGGGCTTGACAAGGATTTTAGTTAAAGTTAGTTTGCGTCACGTAATTTAGTTTTGTAGAAATACACGTTCAACTTTCAATTCCACCGAACCTCTCTAGTTAAATTAAAATTGTATTTGTATTAGATAATACCAATATCAACTAAAAAAAAAAACTAAAAACAACGTTTTGTAGAAATTATGTTTGCAATTATTAGGCTATTGTCTATCTCCTCCTTGAATATTAATAACTTAAGCAATTTTTGTATTTGATATTTAACGTTTTGTTTTGTTTAGAAACAAATTCACTAATAACGCGAGACATGTTAGTATTTTTACCCGACTGCACAAGAAGAAGGGTTATGTTTTTCGAATGTATTTATGATGTTTTTTTGGCATTCCTTACAGCTATAATGGATTACGACATTTGTGAAGTGTTTGAATCGTTTTATTAGTATGAGTGACATAGGGTACAAGAATTTAAGACGGCATCGCATAAGAAAAGAACTCACATGGACAAAAAACAACAACGCTGGTTTCCAAAAAGGCTAATGATGGCTAGATAGTTAAAAATATATAATTAATCATTTATTAAGAGAAAAAAAACATTTAAAAAAAACCCGTTTGCCCGTGATCACCATCTCAATGCGGTCTAGAAAAAACAGATTCGCACGCGACTTTATGACACACAGACAACAATGAACAGTATAATTGAAAATGAAAATATATTTATTACTGTATAAACATTTACAGATAAATTATAATAAGGTGTTATAATAAAAAAAAAAAAAAAAAAACAATTTTGTAAGTAGTTTTAGGTTTTATTTTTGTTTCTATTCCAAATATGTGTAATTTTCCCATTTTTTTTTTTTAATAAGGTTAATTGAACATATACAGCATGTTAAAGCTAGCACATATAATACATGCTTATACAGGGGGATTTTGTGCCCTCGATAGAATTATCTAACGATCCTCACACTAGGCACAGCCTGTATCGCGAGGACCTGGATACGATTACAAGTATTAGATTATCATTTGGAAATTAATTATATTTTATTATTTAAACATTTTCCGATCGTGCCATAATGCCATCCAACATCTTTAAATAAATAAATAAAATAAATATCTGGGACATATTTGCACACACGGTCATCTGACCCCAAACTAAGCAAAGCTTGTAATATGGCTGCCAGAAACTGATATACGTACATATATATTTTTAAATACATACTTAAATAGATATTAACACCCAGACATAGAACAAACACAAATGTTCATCACACAAATGTTTGTCCTAGATGGGAATCGAACCCACGCCCCGAAGCACAGAAGATAGGTTCACTACCAACTGAGCCACCGGGGCAGTCAAACTGTGCCGTGAACTGTGTCTTGCGTCATCTAACTGTGATCTAAACCGAAAAATCAAAATTACGCAACGCAAAAAACTTGACGAAAAATCATGCTCGTCCGGTCATTTTGATAAAGTCACAGCAATTTCCGAGGTTTCAGTTTTAATTATCAAAATAATCCCAAATACACTTGTTAAACTTCATATTTTCAATGTGTCTGTACATTTTAATATTATTTTCTTAGATTTAATGAGCAATTATGATATATTTTGGAGACAACCTAGCTAAAAGTGCGTTCAATAACGACTTATTGTCAATGTGTTTCATTAGGTCAAATAAACCTCACACTGTTAATGGTGCTGTGATTTATTAAATGGACACTGGACGTATCTAGGACTGGCGTTCGAGGGGGAATATAGTAGGTTTTGAGCTACGGGCCATCTGATGGTAAGCGCTCACCACCACCTATAGGCACCTACAATACTCGGGGTCAGTGCGTTGCCTAGCTTTGAGGACTAATATACACTTTTCATCCAAAGTTAGACATAAAAGATTTACGCTAAACCGAAAGGAGGTCATTCTAATCCTTATATAGCAATTTGTATTACAAAAATGATTTATGTCTGTGTAATCCTAAAAGACTTTTATTATTATTTCATTACTACGAACTACAAAATTATATCCTGATTTTCAGATTAAAACAATAAAAATATTTTTCATTGATCACGTGACTTGTTTGCTAAACCTCTACTAGGAACGAATGTCCTTGTAACGTCACAGGCAAGTAATAGAGGCAACGATTGTATGGCAAGTCAAAACCTGTTTGCTACGTTGTGACGTCACTGAAGTCACGTGGCATCATAAATGGCAAAGGGAGCGTATACGCAATAGTATACCAATTAGTTGAGTTATAATAGATATGTATAATTAATTACCTTAGTATCTTGATACTAGTAACAAATATGACTTGTAATTATTAGTTACCAAAAAAATTATTATGATTATAATAACTAAATTTGATTGTTGATTTAAAATACAAATACAGCATTTTTAAAGATTTAATAGCTATATAATTATATAACATTATAGACAATAATGAGATTTATACTTTAGAACTAACCGTTTCTACTTTACAAACAACTATGAAACCATGAAAAAAATGTTGTGTTATGCTTTTCGTCGAGTATTAATTTATCGAGTATTTGATTAAGAATTACTTTTGGCCACCAACTTGCCTGATGGTAAGTGACGATGTCCGCTGATTATAAAACTCCTTGTATTACAGAAAGTGCCAGCACGCATTCAAGCTGCACACGCACAGTAGCAGTGTCTGTAGAATTTAGTTAGAAGTGAGTTAAATGTTACGTGTCCACTACGTTCTACCTTGGCATTCTAGCGACGCCCCTGCCTCGTTAATAGAACAATACTTGATTCAAAACAACATGTGAAGCTAGTTTAATTCACATAACAATTATTATATTGTTTTGTATACAATTCTATTGCATAAGATAAAATTATTCATGCTATGTGTAGCAGTCGTAGCTTAGTTTACTAACTAAGTTAGGTCACGATCAGCTAGTTACTGAATGGATGGCCGCTAGTGGGATTTATAGTGCTACCGGATGTACTACGTAAGTGACTGCTATTTTTTTCGGACTGTGACTACATCAGGCGAGTTGGCGGCCAAGAGCAAGCCTATCTATAATAAAAAAAAAAAAAAAAAAAAAAAAAAATAACAAGCTTTGTAAGGACGTCGATTACTAAAGGGTCTGGTCTATTGGGTGTTTGCGTACAAATCGTACAAACACAAAAAGACGGCCATTGATTTATCAATTATTATTGTCCATTTATTTATTGTCACAAAAATGTTTTAGTTTTTAGCTGTAAGTTTTTGATAAATTAAAATATATATATATATATATATATATATATATTGCTATGACATTATTTAAATACCATTATCGTTATTTTTCATTATTTTACGACATTATTTTACCCTATCGCCATCGCTATGATTTTTCTTTTGATGTTTTTTTTGCTGGTTTATGCCATGAGGCCTATCTATCAAAACTATGTCTGAAAATACGATCCGTTTTACATTTTTACATGAAATTGTTTCTTTTCAAAAAAAATGTAGAAATTGCTGGCCAAGTTATTTTTTTTTCAGTTCGTAGGTACCTTTTATATTAGACAGCCATTGATTTATCCGATCGCTATTGAATTATTTTATGACATTATTTTACCCGATCGCCATCGCTATGACATTTCTTTAGATGTTTTTTTTTTGCTGGTTTTTACCGTGAGGCTTAATCTATCAAAACTATATCTGAAAATACAATCCGTTTTACATTACATGAAATTGTCTCTTTTTAAGAATTTTCCAGAAATTGCAGGCCATCTTTTTCTTTTCAGTTCGTAGGTACCTTTTATATTTTTATACCTCTTTGACCACGGCCATTGTAACATGGTCGAAACGTCGAGCGAAAGGTACCAATCTTTACCTAAATTAAATAATGCACGATAAGACCCAATAAACATTAAAGCAGTTTATTTTAGTTTAAATCCAGCACATAATAGTGAATTGGTCTATAAGCTTGTTCGTCTTTGATAAACGCTTTATTCGCAAGGACATGCCACGCCGTCCGGACTGGTTCGACAGCTGCGTATGTGTTGGTGGAAGATGCTGGAGGCACGGTACTTGCTCTTGTCTTTCTAGTAGGACGGGGCCCGATGTACTGATCTGCCCATTTTGATATTTGACTTCGTCTGAATTCATAGTCTATACCTGCAAGAGTTAAGAGTTGATTAAGAAAAGCAATCGTTCATTTTTATTTTTTTATTTTTTTGTTATCCTATACTGAAGTTATATGATTATTTACGGGATATTTACCGTGGTAAGGTTGTGGAATGAGCTCCCGATATATCGGCGCAGCTACATGCACCTTGTTCACTGGAAGACAGACTTCATATTATCGGGAGCTCATTCCACAACCTTACCACGGTAAATATCCCGTAAATAATCATATAACTTTAGTGAACAACCGTGATAGTTTAAAACAGTGTTTTAACCTATACTGTCCCACTCCTGGCCAAAGTTCTCCCCCATTTCTTTCCAGACAGTGCGATCACCCGCCAGACTTAACAATTTTCGGTTATAATACGAATAAATATTATTAATTTAAAAATACTTTTATAAAACAAGGTTGTTATTCTTCTCAGTAACCTCTTTCATTTTATACCCATATCTAGAAGGTACATTTTGCCACCCTTGGGCTCCATCATCAGGACCCTGGTCATCATCTAGGATTAGCTCGACGCAACCCAGACTTGAAGGGGTTGTCTGCGAAACGTCGCCGACGGTCTAATGATGAAGACAAAAGGTAGCCATAGGAACTCCTAAACGAATCGACGTGACCCCGTTGAGTTTGGTTTGTAGGATTTGCTTTCCCAAGCACCCTAGGGGTCCTAGATGATAAATTCAAAATGGCTGACGCCCCAAGATGGCGAACAAAATGTTCATATCTACCATCATGATTAGGATATCAAATAAAGATTTGCAACGAAGAATACGTAAAAGCTTGTTTATAAAAAGTATTACTGCTTACTTTTAGCCTACCTCCGTAAGGGTGATTGGGCCATATCCACCACGCAGGCCCAGTTTTGCCGCTTTTATTAATGATTTTATCAATTTTTATAAAATTATTAGTAAAAAAAAAAACTATTTTATAAATTTTAATAAAACTATTAATTTAAAAAAACTGACCAGAAAACCTGCAGCAGCGGCAAAACTGGGCCCGCGTGGTGGATATGGCCCAATCACGCTTTCGGGGGTAGGCTAAAAGTCCAGCAGTGGACTATTAAAAGGCTGATTATGATGATGATGATGTAAAGTTATAGATACCTTCTGTAAGTGCATATCGTGGTAACTGCTGCATATTCCACTGTTCCATACCTCGCCACTGTGGAGTCGGTAGCAGAGGTATGGGAACTCTCCGGAACATCTGGACTATATCAGGGACTGTTGAGAACGACTCTGTTGATGTTGTTGTCGATGTTGTTTTTTTTCTTCTCTTACGTCCTGAAAATATAACATACATACACATTTTTGGCTTTCTTACACAAAGAATTAAGGGACTATTAAACCTACGCCACCTGCCTGTCCGTTTGTTTGTCCATCCCAAAGATAATATAACCATTTGGTCGCACACAACTCATAATTTGCTTATGCAAGATGTAATAGTGCTTGCTAACAGACGAGACGGACTTCGTCAAATCAATGGGAGAGAAAGAGAAAATTTCTCTTTCCCACCCATTGGTTTGACGACGGTCCGTCAACCAAATCCATACGTCTGTTGGTACTATTACATCTTGTATTTGTACTCTTTTATTAATTCTCAAAAAAAAAATTTTTTCTTAATTAAAAATGTGTCTATTGTCTATAAGTCACGTTAGTCGCGGGGGAGGGAGTATCGTATGGCACTTGTCATTGAAGACTCAACGCTTGTGATTCAAAAGTCATTCGCTCAATTCATGCCTAGGAAGTGCCGGCTCGAAAAAGATTATGCTGAAAATATTGTACCTTTGGCTTAAAGCGGGGTAAAGGATGAGCGGTCAAGTGGTAATATCGTCATTGTCCCAACAATACCTACGCACTATCACAGAATAGACAATAACTATTGTGTAATTATGGCGGAAATACGACACAGTAAAAAAAATACATTAAAATGAAGGGGCATAAACCATTGATGTAAGTAAATAGGGGGAAGATACGGGATGAACTTCTTGACGTGGACCGCACAATATAGGCTCCGGGGCACAATCCACTTCAGTCACAATCGAACTGGCGTTTTGATAGCACGTGAATTACTTGTCAAAATTGAGTGAAATATGATGAAATAAAGCAACAAAAATTACTTCCTGCGTTTTCACAAGGTGCACCGTTCGAAGACAAAAAACAAGTTTCACGGCATTACTTACTTTTCACTTGTACAAATACAAATACTTAAAAACAAGTACAAATATTTAAAAACAGTAAACTTAATTTTATTTAAATGTCACTTCTATGGTCTAGTGTAGTGTCTAGTGGAGCGGTGAAGTTGACGTTTATACTGTAGACGTCAACGTCGCCGCTGACTCGAGCCGAAACAGAGCCATATTTATTGGGTACAATGTTTGGATATCACGCGTCTTCCCCCTTCTTAAAACAGTCATAACACAAGAAATATAACAACGTGTTTTAAAACGTTCTTAGACTTATTATGTCATTTTTCTATCATACAAACGGTGACACTCAAGTGTCAAACTTGGTGTAATGACAGTACAAACTAAAATAAAAATACCCTTAATAAAAGATTTTAATATAAAAACCAGCCAAGTTGTAAGGTTATTCAAACTAAACAGAAATACCTACACATTACAGTAAACAGATAACACATATAATATTGCGTAAGGAACCCTCGGTGCGCAAGTCCGACTTGAAATTGATGGATATTTTTTTGTGATTAAACAAACATAATTATCATGTGATCGAAAAAAGTCCATGCACATAACTGCACATAGCTTCTGAATCACTGAATAACGCTAAATAAGTATTGAGATATAATATCAAATAGGTATTGAGGTCTATCATAATTATAACTGCCGTAGATAGCTGGTAAAGTTGCCATGCTGTTACAAAAGACGTGTTCCAAATCACGTCAGAAGCGCTGAAGACACTAACAGCGCTAGTGAGAACTAACTTCTTGTCGCATACCGTGTTGTTTCTCATGGCTTTGTTGGCGCTGTTGGCATGCTACAGAACGTACCCTTAAAGTTGACGTTTTAGAAGTATAGATAGTATCACAGGAGAGCGATAGACACAATCTGACGTCACCCGGTTCGATCTTTGACCCTGCACCGATGACTTATTTAGAACTCAAATAAATTACGTCCCTTTTGTTTATGTTACACGGGAATTACTCACGTAATATTAAGCCGGTCACTCCGACAAACCGATGCGGTTGAAACTATAGTCGGAGTGAGCGGCTTAATCTTACGTGAGTAATTCCCGTGTAACATAAACAAAAGGGAATTACTCACGTAAGATTAAGCCGGTCACTCCGACAAAACGATGCGGTTGAAACTATAGTCGGAGTGACCGGCTTAATCTTACGTGAGTAATTACCGTGTAATATAAATAAAATTTGTGAAAACCACGTCAGTTTCTATAATAAAATTAAGTGCAGTTTCGCTAAAAAACGGTGAAGGAAAAAAAACATGAGGAATCCATGTCAAAAAAACCTCAAAAGTTCAAAGACATACAATTATGACATTCACCAACATACACTGGGCCAGCATGGTGGATTAGGGTCTATTCTTTCTTAATTAGGGCTTCTCCTTTATGCCATAGGTGGCAAACAAGCAGACGGGCTGCCTGGTGGCAAGCAGTCACCGTCGCCTATGGATACTTGTAACACCAGAGGCATCACAAATACGTTGGCGACCCTTTAGGACTCGATTAACTCGCCTTTTGAAGAACCCCATGTTGTAGCTTCTCGGAAACACCGTAGAAGGTAGCTCATTCCACATTTTGCAGGTATGAGGCAAGAAGGATCGTGTGAATCGCTCAGTGTGAGATTTCCACTGATCTATGATGTTTGGATGAGCCTTCAAGCGGTGGCGGCTTGTGCGATGGTAAAACCGAACGCCGGCATCAGATCATAGGCTGATAATAAAATTATTCCAGTATTGTTATACTTACTTCCTCCACGTCCCATTCGTCTTATAGCAAATGGTTTTTTTATTGCACCCCATGCGGATTCGAATGCATTCTGAAAAAAAAAATAGTCTTTACAGTTACGATTTCTTAAGAGCTTCAATTTGCTTTCAAATTTGTATACGGAAATATAATTTAAGTTAAAACTCAGCGTCCTTGACTAACGTTGATTGACTAACTTTGAGTTATTTCTCAATTCATTTCTTTTTTTTTAACTTTAGTTTTGAAACTTTAGTATGGCAACTCTGTCATCTGACAAAACGTTGTCACGAAGAAACTTAGGAAGAAAAGTTTTTTAATATCATAGATGACAAACAAGCAGACGGATTGCCTGATGGTAAGTCACCGTCGCCTATGGATACTTGTACTTGCACCAGAGGCATCACCAATACGTTGCCAAACCTATATGACTCTATTTAACTCGTCTTTGGAAGACCCCTCATGTTGTAGTGTTTTGAGAAACACCACGAAAGGTAGGTAGCTCATAAATGAAGCATGTAAATAGTAAGAAAGGAGAGGGATAAATGGAAGGAGATGGTAGATATAAGCTAGCAAAAAAATATAAGTAAGTAGGTTGGTAATATAGGTGCACTTATCAAGGACGTAGATAAATGTGGTTAGCTCCTTCGACCAAAATAAAATGAATGGACAGGCCCAGCTGAAATTTGGCATACTTATGTATGTTCGCTGACAATGCAATGTTATAGTACCATCGAACTGGTCTGATGGTGGAGACAGAAGGTGGGAACTCTTAAATAAAACGACGTAACCCCGTCGAGTTTGGGTTCGTTGGGTTTGTCTTCCCAAGCCCTTTGATTCTAGATGATTCAAATTCAATATGACGGCCGCCCGATGGTAGGTTAGGTACCCATACAGGGTTACGCAGAAAGGGTGTACTAAGCCAAAAGGGGGTCATTGTGATCATTACTTTAAATACATTTTACTATAGGCCCGAACTTGAAATCACGAAAAAAATCATTTATATTCCATAGAAAAATATCAGCCATACTTAACAAAATGTATATAACAACAGTTCTTTCACAATATCTGTATCAGACCCATAGTAAAAAAAACATAATGATTAGTATAAAGACTTCCTTTTGGCTTAGTACAAACATTCTGCGTAACCTTGTATAAAAACGTGAAGGTTGGTATTCCGAAAACCCGTACAAAGCTTTTTGGTCCCACTTTATTGTGTGAACTGCTAGTCTGTAGAATGCGCTGCCTGAATGGAAATTTCCCAATAGTTACTATCTAGGTGTCTTCAAATCACGAGTGAATCGCTTTCTTCTGGACTGCTCCATCGTAGATCGCATCATGGCGGGTTGGCAATCAAACGCAAGTTTATCTTCTCTTCTCTATCTCTACACAGTATAAATTAAAGACGCTTTCCGCGTCTGTATGTCTGTATGGCCGCTAACTCCTCCTAAACCACGCAACAGATTTTGATGCGGTTTTCACTATCAGTTAGATAGATTTTTACGGAAGGTTTATGCATATAACTAGCAACCCGAACCGGCTTCGCACATAAATTACACCCGTGCGAAGCCGTGCGGGTGGGTCGTTAGTTGCTGTATTAAAAAGTGAGCCCAGGAAATACAACGGTGCAGTATGGCCTGCGCTCTTTTAGAGGGAAGGAAAGGAAAACCTCGGAGCATGTTCCGGGAGTGTTTGCCTCAAGCAACGTGCTAAGTGGCTCAAACACGTTGCCTGAGGTTACTTGCTAAGAGGTACCAGTGTGTTCCTATGGAAATCTCGACGCTCGCCGTTAGGCACTGAAGTATATCACAGAGGAGTTCCTAGACTGGGTACGCTGAAAGGGTCAATAGTAACCATCATAGTGAACAACTTTTACTATGAGAGCAACCCTGAAATTAGGATCCATAGTACCCACTATGGACTCCTTTCGGCTTAGTACATCCTTTACGCGCAACCCAGTAAAAACCAAAGCTAAATAAATGTATAATACTTACTCCTGTTTTCTTAGCCGCTGTCTATGTTGCAAATAAAAAATAAATTATTAGTTTTATGGTGTTCATTTTTGAACCTTTAAATATTGGATTCTCTTGATTTTTTGGAGTTAAAATGATGAGCTCGACCAAATGAAACCTCTTTATCATAGAGAGAGATTACTCTATGGAGAGAAAGTATATCTTCTTTTTGACAATTAAGTAAGAAGTGACGTTAAGTTGACAGTTTACAATTTCTTCATAAAATTGGCTTGTTTAGGATTGTGTATTTGCCGGGTTGCGGCAACAAGCAGCTTAGAGCTTTAAATATGGTTAAATAATAATTATTTCTTAGGTTTTCACATATAAAAAATTAAAAACTATTAACGGGTTTTATCGCGTGTATTTTACATACTGCATCGCTAACCGATATTTAATACTTACATAAGAAAGATTTTGTTTGACAATTACTTTAAAATATCACATTTTGTCTAGGCAAGCGTGCTCCACCGTAGACCGCATCATCGCTTAACGTCAGGCGAGTTGGCGGTCAAGCGCAAGCCTATTATTTATAAAAATAGGACACATTTAATATCATGTTTGAGCAAACTTACCTTTACCCCTCCTGGGATGGATTCGAAAAAACCTTTGATGTCGTCTCCCACATTACAAAAGTGCTCTTGAACGAAAAGTAGGATTATCACAAAAACAGCAACTGGCACCGTGTTCATGGTCAATGACAAATCGATTACACTGATAACATCTCACCAACCCAACGCCACTACGGTAAGTGAGTACACTGATACAGAGTGATTTATTGTAAATATTATTCTAACAAGCTCCTTTCTAGTAAGGCTGCAGATAGCTGTAAGCGAGCGTCCGCGGCGGGCGCCCGCTTACAGCTGGCGGCAATTTGTGTCCATCACTATTATCCAGATGACCCGGGTATGTCATAAAACTGCGACCAGAAGAAACGGACGGTGGGCAGCAGCGTTATATTATTACATGGTGACCATACTGCGATCCCCAAGCCGCCTGACAAGCGTAAGGATTATGGCAACACCCCTGTCTAAGAGGGACACCTTTTGTTCAGCAGTGGACGTTTACTGGCTGTAAAAGTGTGATGATGTGTATTATCCTAAATTTTCATAAAACTTTTCTATCCCGCGAATTTTTTAATTCAGATAAGTAACGATACAAGCTTGTCGCGCGCTTGATGGTGAACGTCACGCTTAACCATAACAGTTCCATACCACCAATCTTCAACAGTTCAAAACCTTCAAAACCCTACGCGGCAATTCACAGCGTTCGTCAGCGTTATGCACAATAATTTCAATGTAAGCATTTCCCTTCAATAAGTTTTTTGAATTATTTTGTCAATTAATTACTTTCAAGTCTCTTCAGTGAGAAAAGTCATGAGAATCAGAGGGATCGAGATAATTTCAAACGCGTAAGCGCTGCGGTGGCGGCGTGCGCTTTCCTGCCACAACGAGCGGCCTTATCGCTAAAGAAAACTACGAGCTCGTCTGAATTGGTACTGTGATGATTCGTAGACTGAAAAGCATAGAGTTCATTGTGTTAATGCAAAATAATATTTTTTTAAATATAGTAATAAATGTTATCTTTGAGAAAAAGTCACTTGGCCGCCCAAAACAGAACTGATAAGTGACGTCCTGCCGACAACGTGTGACTTTAGGTAAGGAAAATGATATAATTTATTTTTATTTTTATATACATAATAGGCTTGCGCTTGACCGCCAACTCGCTTGATGTTAAGCGATGATGCGGTCTACGGTGGAGCATGCTTGCCTAGAAGAAACCGATTCACTCGTGATTTGAAGACATCCAGATTGTATCTATCGGGGAACACCCATTCAGGCAGCAGCATTTTCATACTTTTTATTACGAAAACTTCACATAACCGATTTTTTTAAGGATAAAGAATACTTGAAATCATAAGAGATGTTAACACTTTTTATACAAGAACTTGCAAGTAAATTTATTTTGCCTACATAACTAGGAAAGTATTTTTGTTTATTGTTTTTTTTTTCCCACTTTCACAGACAATACAAGTATCCATAGGCGACGGTCACTGCTTACCATCAGGTGGCCCGCCTGCATGTTTGCCACCTATGGCATAAAAAAAAAGATGGAGAGCCGGAGAGACTCGTGACTGGAGCGATATAAACAGCTTCAAATATGTTACGGCTAAGTTTTTGGACGGTGTGCTTAATACACAGCTAACTAAATACGTAACACTGCACGACAATCAGTTCGGGTTTCGTCCTCGGCTGTCCACTGAAAGTGCTATACTGTGTCTTAAGCACACCGTTAGATACTACACGGATCGTAAGACACCCGTGTATGCGTGCTTCCTCGACTTATCCAAAGCATTTGATTTGGTGGCGTATGATCTTCTGTGGGAGAAACTGAGGCGTGTCGAAATGCCACAGGAACTTGTCAATATGTTTAAGTATTGGTATGCGCATCAATCTAACAGTGTCCGATGGGCGGGGGCAATGTCGGAGTCATATCAGCTCGAATGCGGTGTCAGGCAGGGTGGGCTAACCTCTCCAACCCTGTTCAATTTGTACATGGATGAATTGATCGTCGCGCTTAGTAGGCAGCATGTTGGGTGTCATGTTGACGGTGTCTGCGTCAATAATTTGAGTTACGCAGATGACATGGTGCTGCTGAGTGCGTCAATCTGTGGTGTGAGGGGGTTGGTACAGGTCTGTGAAGAATACGCACGTCGTCATGGCTTAATATATAATGTCACGAAAAGTCAATGCATGGTCTTTGAGGCAGCTGGTACAAAATGCCCTCAGAATATACCACCTGTGCTTCTCTCTGGTTTTCCTTTAGACACTGTAAAGGAATTTAAGTATCTGGGGCATGTCATTACCACTGACCTCAGGGATGATGCAGATGTTGAGCGGGAGCGGAGGGCACTGTCCATAAGAGCAAACATGATAGCCCGCAGGTTTGCACGTTGCTCGACGAGGGTCAAAGTTACGCTCTTTAGAGCGTACTGCACAACCTTCTACACGTGCAGCCTGTGGGCTGACTACACTAAGAAGAGATACAGTGACCTCCGCGTCCTGTACAATAATGCATTCAGGATGATGTTGGGGCTGCCCCGATTCTGTAGCGCCTCAGGCATGTTTGCAGACGCGCGCACCGATTGCTTTCACACTACTATGCGCAAGCGGTGCGCGTCTTTGGTGCGAAGAGTACGGGCCAGCTCCAACATTGTACTTAAGATGATTGCGACTAGACTGGACTGCCTTTACCTCCGGCATTGCTGCGATAGACATGTCGCGGTCTCCGGTAGCCGGAGAGAAAGTACTAGACTGATTGTGACTTAAATTGACATTGACCTTAGATAACTTTATTTATGACTTCATTTTATTATTCTGACCTTGTGTATTGTGACTTGCTTTAATTTTCTTGTGTTTCTGTTGTTTTAATTTTTTAATAATGAATAATTATAATTTTGATTTTGATGTTCTTATATGGGTTAAGCCTGAAATAAATGAATTTTGAATTTTGAATTTGAATTTTGAATATAGGCTGACTTTATTCCTCCTTTCTAAAGCATACTATTCTCTAGATGACTTCTTAAATGATAAAAAACTTTGAATTTTTGCTTGTATTATTATTGGACATTATAATTATCAATTATATAATTTTAAGGTAAACTGACATTTTTAATATTATTTTCATTGATGTTCTTGTAATTTGTTTATATAATTTTAAGGTAAACTGAATTTTTTATTATTATTTTAATTGATATTATTGTAATTAGTTTAAGTAACTGCTTGTATGCTGACAAAGGGGGACCTGGAGAACTTCAATTTTCTTACACATATAATACCAACTTTGTAACCCAGGCTCACGGGCCCAATAAATTGAATTTGAATTTGAATTTGAGATTTAAGATTTTTATTCCGAAAAAACGAACATTCCCAGAACCCATTTCCATTGGAAAGGTCCAGAGGACGCGGGTGAAACTACGGAACGCATATTATCAAATAAATAAACTCTGCAATTATTATACACCCTGTATGTTTGATAAAACCAATTGAATCTTGGTAGACTTAATATTAATCAGTGTAAAATTCTACGAAATGCATAGAAATTAATCTACGAAGTCAATTACAAAATAATTGGTTCCACCTTATGCATAATTGAACAAGGTAATTATACTGGTGACCGATTATACTGAAACCCTCTCAAATTGCTTCAAATTTTTCTGGAATTTTTATATAAAAAACATTCATAGTTGCAGTTGCATAAGTATTATGTGACGAAATTATATTACCCAGCTCTGTTATCGGTATTATGATAAAAAAATGGTTCAACTTTGTTGTAGAAATTCATTATTAGTAAAAATCATTCACATTGGGCCCTTGGAGACCGGGAGCTCACCTCATTAAAAAAAAAATTAGGGTTCCGTTCCTTCTTACCGTTTTTTTCCTTTTGAGGTACGGAACCCTAAAAACATTTTAGGGTTCCGTAGCCAAAGGGAAAAACGGTACCCTATTACTGAGCCTACGTTGTCTGTCTGTCCGTCCGTCCGTCTGTCCTAACTTTTAATGCCTGTATCTTTCGAACCGTAATAGATAGCTAGTTGAAATTTTAACAGAATAAGTAATGTCACGGCGAATTAACTAAGAAATAATAAAAAAGTCAATATGTATAAACGGGAGTCCCACGCCAAATCTCTTGAAAATCGTTTTGGAAAATGACAGAAGTCTATTGGAGTTGCAATACTGCGTCCCTTAAAACTTTTTGAAGGTCACCTTTTAAATATGCTAAGCTTTTTAGCCAAGTTCCGTCTAAGTCATAACTTTAGCCTCAAAAGGATCACTTTGCGTCTTCAGAGAGCCTTTGCATTATCAAGCACCAAATATATTCAAATCCGCTACCCTTACTTAGTGAAGCGTATTTGTAGATAAGGAGTAGCGGATGATTTTAATTACGAGTGGCATTTATGAATATTCTAATTGAAAGTCAGGGGTGATAAGACCAGTACTGAGATCCCGCTGGGGGCGTATATTGAGCATTTGCCCGCCAGCCTACCCAAACCAGTCGAGCTCCTTAAAATAATGGAACACGACTTTGGGTCGCTGACTAAAACTGTTCTACCCTTATTTCGCCTGGTGTTGCGCCAGGCTATTGAAGACTATTTCCGCAGCTCTGAAACTTCTGCACCAATAAGGACTGAGTCAGAATTATTATGTTTTCTTCTTAGTCATCACACGCAGAAAATAACTGAATATCTTCAGCCACAATCTTAAAGATTCTGTTCGAACCTCCTTGCACCCTCCTCATCAGTTATGCCATTTTCTTTCGAATGAGGGCATGATAACTTTTTCGAGTTCGTTTGTGTCAACATTTCGGAGGCATTGCAATTTTAAATTGTATTTCTTTTAGTAAAAAGATTGCTTGCTTTAATCAGATTTCAGCAGGAGTAATAATGTTCCTTGGATTTCAGCAAACGCTGCGCAAATTTTATAATGTGCTTTGATAGACGACCTTTTTTCGTAATGTTAGCTTGTTGTTTGGTTAGTTAATAAAGGCACTTGCAGTTTAATGTGTCTCAATAAAATTCCAATTGATTAAATATTTTGAACTATATGTCAGAATATTTTAGATTCTATGGTAGTTCGTGATCGTGATTAAAGTTCACTTTAACTCCTAATCTACAGAAGTAGGTGGCATGACATGCAGGTTTCCAAGTTCGTAAGTCGAGGAGTGTCATCGACTCCACTTATGGCTCTTGCTTTGAGCTGAGTCATCATTAAGTGGCACACGTAGAATGCTTCAGAGTGGCAGAACACTTCGATAGTTGATTGAATCAGGCGTTACTTTGCGGAAGTCCATTTTTAATTTGTATATGTCGAATTTCTAATGTAATTCCGCTTCTACGTCGTTTCGAGTACAATAAGGATTTTGGTTAAACTATTTTCTATTATTATTTTATTGCTTATTTTATTAGAATCACAATTATCTATACAGAAAATAGTTTAACCAAAATCCTTATTGTACTCGAAACGACGTAGAAGCGGAATTACACTAGAAATTCGACATATATACAAATTAAGAACACTTCGAGTTAGAACTTAATATAGTTTCCTGCAACAGTTTCCCTTTGCAACCAGATGCCTTATTATTTTAGATGTCTTATCGTGATTCGGATTGTGATCGTGATCGCGTGCCATCTCACTTACGCACGTGGTGCGAGTAAGTAGATGCGAACGGGACGGCATGCAATCTCGATCACAATCAAACTTCTATAATAGGGCAGCTGGTCATGTTTACCACCTTCGACCACACCGTCAATTGACATCAAATAAGCTGTAGTCAAATACTTAGACGGTCAACAATAAAAAAAAAAAAATGGGCTGATAAAATTTCAAACAAAATACATAACGCGCTTTGGCTTCTCTGTAAACGTTTGAACTAAAGTATTTTTATATAATCGTACACGGTTACGCGGAAAGGTGTACTAAGCCAAAAATCATGAAAAAAATAACAGTAGTTTTATACATTCTGTCGAGTGTTGACCGTTTTCTATGGAGCAGCTGATATTTTTTTCGCGATTTTACAGTTGCTTTTTTAGTAAACTAGCTGAAACCCGTTACTTCGTACGCGTAGAGCTCGGCCTTCGGCTCCGCTACTACAACCCGTTATAGCCTATGTGTTATTCTAATGTATAAGCTATATTATTGTAAACTTTCATTAAAATCCTTTCGGTAGTTTTTGCGTGAAAGAGGAACAAACATCTGAAACGTTCACCAAGTGAAGCTTGGTGAAGTTCTACCTAGCAGTGGGTAGGAGTTTCAAAAGAAAGAGTTTAAGATAGTATAAGTTAGGATTTAATAAAGTAAGAATGAATTTACAGGAGACTGAGGGTCGTGTGAACTCGGAAGGTGATGGCGATAAAAAAACGTGTTGGTCCCTTGTTTTGAGACTTAGCTTGAAGAGCTGGGGCGCCGATCGCCGCGTGGCTCGACGCGGCTCGTGGCACGTAGGATGTCAGCAGGCAGCGCAGCGACGAGAGGCTTCGTGAGCTTTTCAGGCGCGACCGGAGTGCGGTCTGCGCGTAGTAGTTCCAGAAGGTTGTGCGTGGCCGGAGTACGACCGACGTAGTAGAAGGGAAGTAGACGTAGCGTCACGACAGCGTGGCGACTCGTACGTGGTCGGAGAATTGGCGTAGAGGGTAGGAGCCTGAAATGCGTCGAAGAAACTACGCATGAGGATCAGTACTCAAGAGCCGCACGGCCACGTCGTGTGAGACCCCGAAGATAACGGCAGATCGGACTAGGCCCCGCCTCACATGACGTGGTACCGGCGTTAAAACACAGTTTTTGATCGGAAGGATCCAAGATTACAGAATGCTTTAAGAGCTTAGAACACAATTATATTATAATGTAAGTACGGCGCGCGTCCACATCCGCAGATAGTACGGATATGAAACGCACTTGCACTGCGTTATAGAACACAGGTGGCCTGATGATAATTCAATTGACAAATAACGATTAGCATTATTTGTCGAGACAGATTTCACAATTAACACATTTAAAAGGCATCTCACGAAATAACTTACCCGATTGAAGACGGGCTAACTAGTTGATTGTAAGATATAAGGTTAAGTTCTGAGCGACTTTTTCACTGGAGTCAACTGCGCGTATGACCCAGTTTTTATTTCGAGTCCTATATATAGCCTATTCCTTCTAGAAAGAATACGATATCTATATACCCGAATCTTTTTAAAATGTAGTTTTTTACACAATTTCCTTTGTCTTAGAACAATGTTGTTTTTTGCATAGCGGAATGAAACTGACTGACATTACGTCAATCACCTTCATTCTGTCAACAATGTTTATGTCATAGTAGTGACCTTTTTTATTCGTTAAGTTTGGCTTCTAGCGTATGTGCCATTTGCCATGAATTTGGGAGTAGGTAACGATCATGGAACGTTACATACCCCCTTTTTCAGTTAAGAATTTTTGCTCAAGAAAATTCTCTGACCTCTCTAGCATCCTAGTTATAATTTACACCTTCCCCGTCCAGGGTTGAGTCTAATATGTTAACATTAAGTAGGCTCGAGTGTAAAATTAATTTAATCAGGATGCTATGGTCTGAAGTTCCCAATAAGACTTGTGGCGTACTGTGAAGAGTCCGGTATCGCTGTATAAATGCTTTAGTGGCACCTATACAGACGGCAAGAATACCGGTGGGTTCTCCATTTTGCTGTTAAGAATGTTAGATACAATACTTAAAAGCAGCAAAATAAAAGAAAAGCTAACAAAATAAGGAACTATTTTGCTAGTTAGTACGTCAAAGAGAGTAAGTAGTGGTATTCAAGTTTAGGACCAAGAGATTGTGGTAGGTAGCGATTGTAGTCTAGGTGACTAGTGAAGTTATTAAGGTATCGATAGAGTTAACTATAAGTAAACTTTAATTGTTTAGTTTGCTATAGCTATATTGACGACTGACTTGAATTACCTAGTATACAAAAGATTATTTTAATTAATATTCGTGTTTTGGGCTTTTTTTTTATGGAGTTCACGAGTACCGCTCCTAGCAATTTAGAGGCTTTTTTTTTAAAGAGTTTGCAATAACCGCTCTTAGTGTGAAGGCTTTCAGTTTTAGAGTACACTAACCGCCCTATTTCTGATATTAATAGACATACATAAATAGATATTATACGATATATGTAAATAAAAATATTTCTAAGTTTTTTTTTTCAAGTCAGGTATTTTTTAATTTTTAGATGTTAATATCAAGTTTTAGATGCAAGATTAATTAGATTTTCTTCAGAGGGAAGCTATAGTGGTATAATATTATATTTTAGTTTTTAGTAAAGTTGAAGGTATTTATTTTTCTTTTAAAAGTTTTATAGTGAAAGATGGTTCTGCGAGTCATTTTAACGAGTGATATTGTCAGGTACGAGTAAATTTTAAGTATGCTAACTAAGTATGCGATAAAAATTATAAGTGGGGTAAGCCATTTTATATTCCTACGCCAAAAAGAGTTTAGATTTTAGTTTTTAGAGAGATATCCGTCAAAGAGAGTTTTGATCTGGATTTTTAGAGAGATATCGGGTGAATTTCCGTGAGAGCAAGTTTTACATATACAAGTTAGATGTTCCGAGTGTAGGTTGGGTGGTAAGTTTTGTAAATAAGTTTGAGTTAAAAGAACAAGATTTTAAGATAGTGCGAGTATAAAAGTACTGAAAGATTTTAATTCTACTATAATAAAAAAAAATCGAGTAAAAAAATATTATAGTGCGTTTAAGACGCGGACAGAAGGCGTTACTTCTGTAGGTGTAACCTTTGTCTTCCTTAGTCGCCTCTTACGACATGCATGGAGACTACAGCTGGGTATTCTAACAAATGCTCCCGCACCAGCACAGGGCGGTTTTTACCATACAACCTACAGACGGACACAAGGTTACAGAGAAAGAGCCGTGAATATACCACGCCAGAGAGATCAACACTTTTTTATCCACCTTCCTGCTTAATACCTGGGCGCCACTGAAACGTTCACCAAGTGAAGCTTGGTGAAGTTCTACCTAGCAGTGGGTAGGAGTTTCAAAAGAAAGAGTTTAAGATAGTATAAGTTAGGATTTAATAAAGTAAGAATGAATTTACAGGAGACTGAGGGTCGTGTGAACTCGGAAGGTGATGGCGATAAAAAAACGTGTTGGTCCCTTGTTTTGAGACTTAGCTTGAAGAGCTGGGGCGCCGATCGCCGCGTGGCTCGACGCGGCTCGTGGCACGTAGGATGTCAGCAGGCAGCGCAGCGACGAGAGGCTTCGTGAGCTTTTCAGGCGCGACCGGAGTGCGGTCTGCGCGTAGTAGTTCCAGAAGGTTGTGCGTGGCCGGAGTACGACCGACGTAGTAGAAGGGAAGTAGACGTAGCGTCACGACAGCGTGGCGACTCGTACGTGGTCGGAGAATTGGCGTAGAGGGTAGGAGCCTGAAATGCGTCGAAGAAACTACGCATGAGGATCAGTACTCAAGAGCCGCACGGCCACGTCGTGTGAGACCCCGAAGATAACGGCAGATCGGACTAGGCCCCGCCTCACATGACGTGGTACCGGCGTTAAAACACAGTTTTTGATCGGAAGGATCCAAGATTACAGAATGCTTTAAGAGCTTAGAACACAATTATATTATAATGTAAGTACGGCGCGCGTCCACATCCGCAGATAGTACGGATATGAAACGCACTTGCACTGCGTTATAGAACACAGGTGGCCTGATGATAATTCAATTGACAAATAACGATTAGCATTATTTGTCGAGACAGATTTCACAATTAACACATTTAAAAGGCATCTCACGAAATAACTTACCCGATTGAAGACGGGCTAACTAGTTGATTGTAAGATATAAGGTTAAGTTCTGAGCGACTTTTTCACTGGAGTCAACTGCGCGTATGACCCAGTTTTTATTTCGAGTCCTATATATAGCCTATTCCTTCTAGAAAGAATACGATATCTATATACCCGAATCTTTTTAAAATGTAGTTTTTTACACAATTTCCTTTGTCTTAGAACAATGTTGTTTTTTGCATAGCGGAATGAAACTGACTGACATTACGTCAATCACCTTCATTCTGTCAACAATGTTTATGTCATAGTAGTGACCTTTTTTATTCGTTAAGTTTGGCTTCTAGCGTATGTGCCATTTGCCATGAATTTGGGAGTAGGTAACGATCATGGAACGTTACACATCCATACATCCATACATACAAACTTTCGCGTTTATAATATTAGTAGGAAGTAGGACTAGCGACCCGCCCACCCGGCTTCGCACGGGTGTAATTTACGCGAGAAGCCGGAGCGGGTCGTTTGTTTATATAATATGAACCTTTCGTGAAAAATTATATAATTGATGGTGAAAACTACATCAAAATCCGTTGCGTGGTTTAGGAGGAGTTAGCG
Organism: Agriopis marginaria; assembly: GCA_932305915.1. NCBI lineage: Eukaryota > Metazoa > Arthropoda > Insecta > Lepidoptera > Geometridae > Agriopis > Agriopis marginaria. The sequence continues at coordinate 15,714,678 of OW029925.1, read as the reverse complement.
GCCATACAGACATACAGATAGACGCGGAAAGTGACTTTAATTTATACTATGTAGAGAAGTGGTTCGTTATAATGGTGGAATGGACTTCACTCAGCTTAGTAAACCCAGTATTTTTTGCTCCACTAAATGCAACTTTAATACAATATAATTAAGCCTTATGGTCGTCTGTAGTAACAAGCAATGCTTAAAAGTAGGAATACCAAACCTTAACATTATAATTAGTACAGTCACTCCGTCACAGTCTTCGTCTATATTAAAGTTGCCTAAGTTAACTTCAATACAATTAACTGTGTTTTATGAACACTCTCACTGTGCCACCCTCTTTTTACTCCACTCTCACCCTCGACTAGGAGGGCGGTGACTGTCAGTTCCGAAGTACATCGCCCGTCAGACGGAAAAACCTTGAAAGGAAAGTTATTTGTAGCACAGCCCATTCAAGCTTTTACTAGTTTTTACCTTTTTTTTTATCTGCACTGCATATTTTTGATGCCGTTCATTATCTTTCATCGAAGACGTCCATATTGAACGACAGGTCACAATCCACATCCACTGGATGCCAGCGACTCTCACGATGTCGTCCGTCCATCTAGTGGGAGGCCTACTACGCTGAGTCTTCCGGTTCGTGGTCTCCACTCAAGGACTTTTATTCCCCATCGATTATCGGTTCTTCGAACGATGTAGCAGCTCATTGCGACTTCAACTTGCAAATTTTGATAGCCATGTCGGTGGCTCTGGTTCTTTGGTCTTTGGTTTCTCTGGTTCATTATATTTAGGAGTTGCATATATGTTGTCATAATATATGGGACTACTGTTAAAAAACAATGATAAAATCAAGATGGGATATTATTTTTAATGTACAAAAATCTCTCGTACACAGCTACCCTAAAACATACATAACAGTTTTAATGACTTTTCACGAAACTTAACCAAACAATTTGACAAAAAAAAACTTTTAAAGTTTGGATTAGTCATTTTATTAGCTTTGTATTTTATGGATGCAATAGTCGGCTGTTAATAATAAATCATTTATTTCAAGTGAGAAGACTCATAGGTAGGTACACAAAAATTATTACAGTGGTCACATTACATTTCGACATGAAGTTTAATAATTTAATTGACATCTTTCACTCTAAAAAGCAAGTTTTTAAAAATGATGTCTATAAAATTATACATGGCAGAAATGCAAGTTAAATATCCACTCACACACACTCTCTCACACACACACACACACACACACACGCACACACACACACACAATATCACCCCACACACTCGCCTCCCGCACACACCCACAACATGTACTCATAAATTGATTATAATATACGACTGTATGTATTAATTAGATTAGTAATATAATGTAAATCCATTATTGGCCGTAAGTTAAGTTCTTAGTTTATTGTTAAGTTTTTAAAGGGCTGTGGATTTTGTTGAATAAATAAAATAAAATAAAAATAAAATTTCAATTCTTACATATTAAAATAGTCCCTAATACAGTGTTGTCGGGTGCATGTTGGACACATAGGTGTTGAACATGCAATCGACAACACTGGTTAATATAGGGACAGTCCAGTCTGTCCGCGAGCGCAGCCAGCTTGCTGTTGGAGCTCCCCCTCACCCGCCGCAGTAGCGAAGTGTTAAGTTTCACCCATTTTATTGACAGCCCTACTTACAATTATACCAAGTGAAATCTTATTTAAATCTAGTTTTTGCAGTGGTATGGAAGAACATTAAAGTATTAAACAAAAAGGTCTGTTAATAGAGTCTTTAAGGGTCGGCAACATCTGATGATGATGATGATGATGATTGATGATCTTTGATGTCTTCAAGCTCTTTGTTTCTAGATGATAAATTCAATATGGCAGACGCCCCAAGATGGCGCACATAATGTTCTTATCTACCATCATAATATGGGTATGAAATGAAAGGGTTTGCAGAGAAGAATACAAAAAAGCTTGTTTTGAAAAAGTTTTTTCAAGTATTAATTATTAATAGCTTAATAATTGCTATGTCGTTCTGACACGCCACCTACAAAAACAGTCAGCTAAAATATTGATAAATGCACAGAAAAACGTCTGTATTCTCGGCAAAATGATTTTAGAACAGCATTCTTCCACAAAGACTTTAGTAGCTTTACCTAGTCCGTGCTCTTCCATTGTCTGTTCCAATGACAATTACAATCTAAACTTGGCTTACGCCAGACACCGACATCGGAACGCTTTCAACACATTGAATAATTTACTCCTTGGCGCGTGTCGTTGCTTGTTATGACGACGGACATTCCAGGAGCCATTCTCACGAGCGATTATGTAGCCTGTAACGTCCGTAGGAGCCATTTGGACGAGCAATTACTATTGTCGTAGCGTGCATTTGCACGATGCGATTCTCATCGGCAGTAGTGCGCGTATAGGTCTGGGAACCACTCTCACGATCAATTATCATCGTTCGTAGGAACCATTCGTACGAACGTCTAATAGTGTCTGTAGCATGCATAGCATAATAAGTCATTTGCACAAAACGATTATCACCGTTTGTAGCGTGCGTATAGGAACCATTATCACGAGCAATTATCATAGTCTGTAATTACTGTATTAACCATTCGTACGAGCATCTAATAGTGTCTGTAGCATGCATAGCATAATAAATCATTTGCACGAAGTTATTATCACCGTTTGTAGCGTGCGTATAGGAACCATTACCACGAGCAATTATCATAGTCTGTAATTACTGTATTAACCATTCGTACGAGCGTCTAATAGTGTCTGTAGCATGCATAGCATAATAAGTCATTTGCACGAAGTTATTATCACCGTTTGTAGCGTGCGTATAGGAACCATTACCACGAGCAATTATCATAGTCTGTAATTACTGTATTAACCATTCGTACGAGCGTCTAATAGTGTCTGTAGCATGCATAGCATAATAAGTCATTTGCACGAAGTTATTATCACCGTTTGTAGCGTGCGTATAGGAACCATTACCACGAGCAATTATCATAGTCTGTAACGTCCGTAGGAGCCATTCGTACGAACGTTTACTATGTCTGTAGCGTGCATATGAGTCATTTGCACGAAGCGATTATCACCGTTTGCAGCGCGCGTATGGGAACCGAGCTCACGAGCGTTTATTATCGTCTGTAGCGCTTATCGCGTAACTCCAAGGCATCAGTGATATTAGCAACGGACAATCTGGCCAGCTTTCAAAAAAAAAAAAACACGAGACAGCAGCGTTTAAAATCGAAGAGTAGGTACATCGAAGGGAACCAGTTCCATAATTGAGGAGGTGAAGAACAAAACCTCACTTTTCCACTTATGAAAATTTAATACTTTTTTTCCTTTGGGCAAAAAACTATAAGTTGATTGAAGCATGTAAGTAAAACCTTGTCAAAATACCTCTTTTCCTATATAAATTTTTATTTGAAATCGAGAGTTTCAAACAAAACCACACTTTTCCGTCGAAAAAGAGAAATTCCGTCGAGACATTTTTATGTACTCTCTCAAATTTGAAAAACTGGAAATTTGAGGTTTTGTTCTTCACCTCCTCAATTTGAAAAGTAAATATAAGTGGAAGAAAATTGATACAAAGTAAATAAGTATTATCATTAGTAATGTTTTGATTATTTACTGTGATTTTTCTTTCCAATTAACGTTGTTTTTTGTTTGAAGGTTGAACTAATTGATGTATCATAACAAATAACTTGGAAAAATACCTTTATAAGAAAACAAGTAAGCGATAAAGTATATTTTTTCTTAGAATCTTTTCGATTCAATAATATAGACAAAGATCTCATACTTATCCTACGCAGGTTTTCTTTTATTTAAATAAATATCTGGGACATTTTTTGCACACACGGTCATCTGACCCCAAACTAAGCAAAGCTTGTAATATGGCTGCCAGAAACTGATATACGTACATATATATTTTTAAATACATACTTAAATAGATATTAACACCCAGACATAGAACAAACACAAATGTTCATCACACAGATGTTTGTCCTAGATGGGAATCGAACCCGCGCCCCCAAGCACAGAAGATAGGTTCACTACCAACTAAGCCACCGGGGCAGTCAAATGAATGGTAATTTAACTATAAATTCATAAATTCTACACGCCGTCCGGCGTTAGGAGAATAAGCTGCCGGGCATAACAGTCTTAGTGAAATTATGTTTAAAAATTACTTAAACCGGCTAATACTTTTCTGAGGTACAAGCGTTTAAAGTTTTTGTTCGGATTAGGAAGGGATGCTTTGTCCCTTTCCCAAAAAGTGAGTGTCAGTAAGGAGTTTATATGGCATACTTACTCTCGGCCTAAATATAAGATATCCGTAGGTACGTTTGAGTTTGAAGTGACCCATTATGTCAAAAACTAGCGGTCCGCCCCGGCTCCGCACGGGTATAGTTATATAGCCTATTTAATATATTAATCAGTGATAATGTAGCATTCAAATGGTGAAAGAATTATTAAAATCGGTCTAGTACTTTTTGAGCCAATTCGTTACAAACATACTTACATTCAACTTTCCTCTTTATAATATTACTAGCTGAAACCCGCTACTTCGTACGCGTAGAGCCTTCGGCCTCGCTACTACAACCCATTATGGCCTATGTATTATTCTAATGTATAAGCTATATTATTGTAAACTTTCATTAAAATCCAATCGGTAGTTTTTGCGTCAAAGAGGAACAAACATCCATACATACAAACTTTCGCGCTTATAATATTAGTAGGATTATAGTATAGATATATTTTTTAACTCCCGATAAAAGAGCTGATAATCCTCAAACGGCTGAACAGATTGTCGTGGATCATTGCTAAGAACTCAATCAAGTCACTTCACAAACAAAAAAAAACTAAATCAAAATCGATTCAGGCGTTTGGGAGCTACGATAGCACAGATATACATTAGAACACCCCTCTTTATGTGTCGGGGTAATAACCTACAACACTCTTCTACTTTTCAAAATCGTTACAACAAAACAACTTTAGTACAAACAAAATTGAACATTATCCGTCACGTTTTAAACTCAATTTCCAATAATTTATACGGCAATAAAAGTCGCGAGTCGCACTTGAGAGACAAACAAATATATCGATAAATTAAACTCGGAGATAAAATGAAAATATCGAGTAAAATATCGAATGATTCCAGTTCAGTTGAAAGCATTTTCGTGTAAATACGAATGGCCATGGAGAGGCGCAAACACTTGTGACTCGAGGAGTGTGTTGTGACTTTATTTATGGAGAGAAGTAATGGGAAATAAAACATAAATAATCAATGTCGACGCAAGAAAACAGTAACTAACAAAAATGAAATTGTTCACCAGAGCCAAAAAACTTTTCTGATTTAAAAAAAAAAAAACATTATCTCGGGATTTATAGTTCCTAGGAAAGTGATATTTGGACAGTAAATCGAAAGTAAATGAAAGAATCTATGAATGTGCATCAATTCTATCCAAAGTTGTTTTATAAGACACTTTATGTCAGTTACATCATTTGATGTATTTTTTAGAGGCAGTAAGAATGTTGTAACTACGGGTCAAAATGTATGACGAGTTCTAAAACTATCTTTTCTCAAGAATGTAAAAACGTTGTAACTGATTTCACTTTTTTAAAGACAACAAAAAAACACCGTTTTTTTTGTTAGTTACAGCGCTTTGTAGTCACAAAATATGTCACTCAACGTTACTTGTGAAAATCCTAAAATCGTTAATATTCATCGTAGAGCTATGGGAGTTACACCTTTCGACGCAGAAAAATTTGCTGATTTCAATAGTGTAAAAAAGCATTTTGGCAAAATGTGTCAGTTACGACCTTTTTGATTTCTTGCGTCGATGTAATTCCTGCCTTCTACTACAAGCGAATTGACCAATTTTTATTTTTTTGTAGACTATACGGGGTGTAAGGGGAACACTCTCGAAGCCAAAAGAAGGTAATTGTACTCATCATTATGAACAACTCTTACTATGGGACCAGCCCTGAAATCGCGAAAAAAATATCAGCTGTTCTATAGAAAACGGTCATTGACACTCGACAAAATGTATGATGTACTATCGATCATTTTCGGCTTAGTACCTACTTCTTTTCCGCGTTACCTTATATAGGGAAGAAACTTGAATCAAATCATAAACTCAAACACAGATGTATCTGTGACATGTATTTTTTTCCAGCTCAAATATTGTAATTTAACTGAATAAAAACCGTCAAATGAGACAATTTCTTTTGTTTGAAAAATAGGCCCACCACAAACTAAATCCGTATAGTAATGAAACTCATGTCGATTTGTTCCTCATAATCTCTAAATTTAGTGGTAATATTAGCTATATCCGATCCAACCGGAATATTGACAAAAGCCGATTACTATGGCCACTGTTGTAAAATATGGTCTAGTTATTTTTGTATAAAAATTCCTAAGCATGCATCCTTTTTCGTCTTAAAAACGTTCCGGTGTGAAAAAAAGTGACTTTATAAGGAAAATGAATGAATTGTGGCAAAAATCTCATATATTATTCTGTATATTATTATTCCGGTTTCATTTTTACCTTATCTTTCGTCCGAATGGTACAAAAAAAAACGATGAATTTTATAGTGTTATACCCATCAATATACGGTAAATTCGGTGGGCCTAGAAAAAATTGTCTTCTTTGGTATAAGAGCAGAGCCTGTGGCCAATTGAAGTTTTCACCTGTCACCGCGTGGAATAGTAACCTGCGGCCAGATGGAGTGGTGACCTGCGGCCGAGTGGTGTATCAACCTGCGGCCAGGTAGAGAGTCGACCTGTGATCTGGTAGTGTTAACCTGCAGCCAGGTGCTGCAGATCTTTTTACTGAGATGGAGCTCTGAATAACTCTGTCCTCAGGGAAATTGAATGGTGGACGCCTATTGGAAAGCCCTTGTGCTGCTATTATGGTCCGGTTGCCATTATCTGGGCTTTGTGGTATTTTTTTGTTGAGTCTTATCCATTATGGTTCCACCAGGCCTCTCTTCTTTTACGCGATAGCCTACTAAAAACACATCGTAAGCCTTAAGTTTCAGAGAGGGCTATGTCCAGCAAATGTCTATGAACAGCAAATTCACGCGATTGTACACAGTCATCATAATCAGCCTTTAACAGTCCACTGCTGGACAGAATTATAGACTGAACAGCAAATTCACGCGATTGTACACAGTCATCATAATCAGCCTTTAACAGTCCACTGCTGGACAGAATTATAGACTGAACAGCAAATTCACGCGATTGTACACAGTCATCATAATCAGCCTTTAACAGTCCACTGCTGGACAGAATTATAGACTGAACAGCAAATTCACGCGATTGTACACAGTCATCATAATCAGCCTTTAACAGTCCACTGCTGGACAGAATTATAGACTGAACAGCAAATTCACGCGATTGTACACAGTCATCATAATCAGCCTTTAACAGTCCACTGCTGGACAGAATTATAGACTGAACAGCAAATTCACGCGATTGTACACAGTCATCATAATCAGCCTTTAACAGTCCACTGCTGGACAGAATTATAGACTGAACAGCAAATTCACGCGATTGTACACAGTCATCATAATCAGCCTTTAACAGTCCACTGCTGGACAGAATTATAGACTGAACAGCAAATTCACGCGATTAGCAGGCAGGGAAGGGGAAGGGATGTATGTATATATATATATTAGAATGTCAATTAACTTGAGGGCAATTAAATTAATATAAATATAAAAGAATATGATGCTTAGTTTAAGTTGTCAATTTACACAAGTAACAGTCAATGAATGTACACGACCTCAGCATATGTCTATGGAAGGAACTAACTACCAAGATACGGGCTTCTAACACCCAGTTTGGCAGTTAGAGCCAGCAACAATTTATAATGTACATTACTTAAATAAATAATTTTGATTTTGATTTGATTTGATTGTACACATTCATCATAGTCAGCCTTTAACAGTCCACTGCTGGACTTTTAGCCTACCCCCGAAAAGGTGATTGGGACATATCCACCACGCTGGTCCAGTGCGGGGTTGTTGGATTCACAAACACCATTGAATTCCTTCTCCGTACATATACAGGCTTCCTCACGATGTTACACATTACGATTATTCAACAGGAACCGTATATTTTCCGGAATAAAACGCGGCCTATATGTTAACCCAAGGTATAGATATCTCCATACCAAACCATATTCAAATCCGTTTAGCTGTTAGGGAGTTGAAAACATCATCGAAATAGTCGCTTGGGATTGACTATGCCACCTACCGACACACAATACACACGTTATTCTTATAACACCCCTCTTTTTGCATCGGAGGTAAAAAAAAAACAGAAAGCAGCCATTACAAAGGAGAAAGAAAGGAGTGTAAATCAATAGAGCAGGTTGTATTTTAAGCAACCCTTATTTATTTCCTCCGACATGTCAAAGATACCGTCAACCGGTGAATAATGGGTTTCCGGGAATGTTAACATTTAGATAATTCCAAGTTAAAAGGTTTTAACCACATAAAGAACTCATTATGCAGGAAGCTCCTAATTGTGTTTTCTGTTTCTTCGTTCAAACCGCATAGGTAGGACCTACACAGTGACATTTCCTAGTAAATAGGTTTAGCAAGCGTGTCTCTAGCTAAATAGGACTGACCTGGGGGGGTTAGACAAGGCCCATTTGCTGTTAGCGTTAACGCCTGCGGAAAGATGAAATTGTATGAAAATGACATTAGCTTGAGATAACATCTCTCAAGCTAATGTCATTATCGATGTCATTTTCATACAATTTCATCTTTCCGCAGGCGTTAACGCTAACAGCAAATGGGTCTCATGCCAAATCTCATGGCATGATTATGTTAAGCACTCTAAATTTTATTAACAAAAAATAATAAATGCCCAAGTGCAAGTCGGTGACCAATTTATTTTCACCACCTGTTCTCGTACAATCACCGAAGCAACGTCGGGCGCGGTTGGTACTTGGATGGGCGTTGATGGGATGTAGTTGTAATTTGGATAAATAAATAAAAAAAAATAAAAAAAAAATCTTTTTGCACAATTTTTTGTACTTTTACTAAAGTACAAAAAATTGTGCTAACAAGATATGTGGTGGTACGGAAACCTCAGTGCGCGATCCCGACTCGCACTTGGCCGGTTTTGTTATACTGAGATAAATAACGCTTCATGTTAGGATACCCGTGTGAAACGCGTGGGGTGTGGTATGAACAATCCATCCTGAAATCGTGAAATAATATCTACTACACTGTTCCATAGTTTTTGTTGAGTGCCATTTTTAAGCCACCGGGGGCAAAGAAGCTGACGGGCTGCCTCATGATAAGAAGTCAGCATCGTCTATATACCTGTAACACCAGAGGCATCACAATATACGTTTCGGAACTTTACAGCATCTAATTTTGGTCCCGATCAGGGTTGGTCATTCAGCAAAAGTTGTTCATACTGATGAGTACAATAACCTCCTTTCGGCTTAGTACGACTATCATGTGTAACCCTGTAGAACAATGATGTTGTTAGCAAATGTTTTGTCTTGTTATTAGTTTGTAGAGTAACAAATTAATCTCATATAAAGATAAACATTTTGTTATTTCTATTCATAATGAAACCATATCCAAGCTCGTTTCGGTCTAACTTTTATCCTAAATAGTTAGTTGCGTATCAAGACCACAATAACAAAATAATACAATACAGACAGTAAGGGCATTTAAGGTGACAAATCAGCAGTGCAAGTACCGTTCTTTATCGATGGTCAAATTTGACAGTTGTGGTCGTCAAATTCGATAAAATGCCATTTGATTAATACTAGCTATGATCGATTCTATGGCATTTTAACGAATTTGACGATCGATAAAGAACGGTACTTGCACTGCAGAGCCTAAATCTCATATTCACATAAACGTAAATAAAGGTACCTCGAATCCTCACGTCACCCTTAAGTGGGGTTTTGGCATATAAAAAACACAAATTGAGGGTGATTTGTCAGTTATTATTATGTAAAGCTGTAAAAAGGCAGTTTTTTTCGTAATTATAATGTTGGTCCCATACTAAACGTAGTTAATAATTATGGATCCAACGATTTCCTTTCGGGTTTGTATAACTTTTTTCTTCCTCCACACGTCAGATTATTTAAATTTAGAAAGAAAAAAAAACTTCCTACCAATTATATTAACTACTAGTAGGCCGCCCCTGCTTCGCACGGGTGAAGCCGGGATATATAGCCTATGTCAACCGGGGATAGAGCAGCATCCCAACAGTGAAAGAATTTTTCAAATCGGTTCAGTAGTTTCGGAGCCAATTCAATGCAAACAAACAAACAAACAAATCTTTCCTCTTTATAATATTAGTATAGATTACACTTACTGATATTATGAGAGCGTTTTAAAAAATAATTAAATAATAGGTTTGCGTTTTATTACTACCTCGCCTGCAGGCCTAGCATGGGCTGTGGATAAATAGTCTTTCCACCGTTTTTATCCACGCCTAGACGCGACAAAGCTAGAATATGGATACGTTTGTCTTTTTCTCGCGGGATAAAAACGGTAGAAAAACAATTTGTCCACGGCCCGTGCTAGGCCTGCAGATGTTAAGTGACGATTCGGTCTACGATGGAGCACGCTTGTCTAAAAGGAATCGATTCAGTGTTTGATGGTTTGTATGTTTGTTCGTTCTTCACCAAATGGATCGTGTATTTTTTGCATAGAGATATTTGGAAGGTCAGACATAGAATACTACCAGAATAAATTACAACTTCAGGAACCGATTTTTTTTGCCTGGTTTGTGACAAAATCTAAAAAACTTTCATTATTAAATTTACCCCATACTACTTTATTTATGCATAGTGCTAAAATTAAGCAAATATTTCTATGGCCCGTGCAAACATTACCTACAACTTTGGGCAAATGCGGTTGGAATACTAATACGGGCACATATTGCCCAGAATAAGCTTTTAAGCTAAGTAAATTTATGTGTGGGCTACTAGGTATCGGATTAAAATGTATGCCTGAGAAAGTATTGGGTAAATATTTTGTGGGTTGTTTATTTCTATTTGAGTTATTTAGTGTAATGGATTTGGGAAACTGTTTTGCTAAAGTAGACTGATGAATGTAGGTATGTATATCTATGTATATGTATGTAGGTATGTTGTGTATATCTGTGCTAATAAAGCATTGATGACGAGATCTTACGGAGTGTCTAAAATTTAGAGGTGCCTCGGGGAATCTAGATGTTAGAAAAATTTTAAGACTCTATGGATTTCATTATAGATGGCATGTGTAAAATTTCTTGATGTACATTACGTATAAAGTGGTATGTCTGTGGTGGTATGTATGAATATTTGAGAGAACAACAGAAAAGTTTTTTTTTTTTAAATTAGAACGGTTCTCAAGGCTTAGTCAGTTGCACCCATATAAACGAAACGTCAGACATTCGAAATCAGTAAGCATCTGTGATGCGGACAAAGAACTTTGAGACCTAACCCAAAAGGGTAAGATCCAAATTCTTTGGATGTTGATTGTAATTTGGATGTACATTTTGTAATTGAAATGAAAGAGATTGTTTTGCATTTGACGTCTGTCTGTTTTGAAAACAAGATTGATATTCTCCTTGCCTCATAATAATTATGGTTAAAAAAATTATAACACGTTCAGTTACTGAAAAGTTCTACTATCAATTCCCGGGGTAATAATGGATAAAAATGGATGAAATTCGGGATTCCCGGGGCGGGTCGCTAGTTATACTTAAAAAACTTCTATGAAAATTTTTCTTACTGGATGGTGAAAACTGGATCAAAATCCGTTGCGTGGTATGAGGGGAGTTAGCGGTTATACAGAAACATATACAGACGCGAAAAGCGACTTTAATTTATACTATGTAGAGAAGAGAAGAGCAACCACGATGATGCGGTATTCAATGGAGCCTGCTTGCTCAGTAGAAACTGATTCACTCGTGATTTGAAGACACCCAGGTTTTAACTATCGAGGAACACCATTCAGGCAGCGCATTCCACAGAATAGCAGGCCTGTCACGTTTTCATGCTGGCTCTGGCAGTCCGATAGAAAAATGGGCAGAAGGGAATTAGATCATGCAGATCCGATGCACACTCTCCGAAATGTAATCGATAAATAAATTGCCTTTGTCCATGTTATTTTTCTGTTCTGGTTTTTATGCGATCAGTTATATGTACTAAGAAGATGTCTTAAGAGCAGGATAATACGTCGTGTAAAGTATGCCCTCTAGTGAGGAATCTCCTTTTATCCCTTCAGGCGGCAAATTGCCATTTTGCGCATTGACCGCGCGTGGCAGATGGCCCACCGGAAATTTTGTGCGAATTCGCCGCGTGTTACTAAAATCGAGATTTTTCTAAATTTTATGAGTGACACTTTCTTGATGATGAATCGTTGAGGATAACGCGCGCGCTTTTAGCCTGGGCTTGTCTTTGTGTTCTATGAGTTCAGCAGCCAAGTTATTGGGGTCTCTGAGGAGGCGAAAATTTTTACTACAAACACATACTTAACAGGTATCAAGAAACTCAAGCCCGCAGATCAATCGTCTCTGATTAGGCCATACGACTCCGTATATAGACATGCAATGTATAATGCGACCGATACAGATAACGAGACGTCGTGTGCTTGAAGAGGCAATGCGCAATCGGGCTGATCTGACGAGAACGAGAGGTCTTGGTTAGTGAGGCCACGGAAACAGCAATTGCATACCTTTTCCCATCGTCAAAACTAGTTTTGCTCAGCGTTTTGGTGACTATGTTAATGTTTTCGTCTATAAGGTAGTCACAAGGTTCTGTGACATTAAAAACAAGAACTTCATGTGCGCGAGCCCGACTCGCTCTTGGCTGGTTTATTGAAGTGAAACTTCTTATGCGACTTGCAAACAAGGTTGCGTTAAACGTTTAACGCTACCATGGAGAGGGAATAGAAAGAGACAGAGCGAGAGTTTTAGATGCCATCTATGAGGAAATTTTGAAACTTGTACATCCTTCTCATAGTTTATTAGTTCACTAATATTTGCATAGATGGCAGAACATGCGACTTCCGACAAGGTTGCATTAAACGTTTAACGCTACGATGGAGGGGGAATAGAAAGAGACAGAGCGAGAGTTTCGCTTCTTCCGCGCGGAGGTTTTTTTATTTTTTATTTACAATAATTTTTCCACTCGCTGATGTCATGGCCGCATCCTCCCGTCAATCATCCGCTCCTAATCCGGTTATCCGGGCGCCTCGCAGTATCTACACATGTCCCGTTATCTTAACGCTTAACGGAATAACGACGTTAACGATCCGTTGCGTCTCGGGAGTCAAGTGTCGGCTCTGGGTGGTCTCGGCTCCGGCTTGTCGGATTGGGACTCAGTAAGGCGGTAATTGTTTCAATGCCAATAAATGAGGGTAGGAATTAGATAGATAGATATAAACTCTTTATTGTGTACACCAGCAATAAAATTACAACATGATAGAAAACACTTACGAGCTAGTGCCACAAGTGGCGGCTTTATCGCTAAAAGCAATCTCTTCCAGGCAACCATTTGATGGAAAGAATTTACGTAACAGAATCGAGGGATGCTAAAACACTTTTAATGATACCATCATTACTAGTGTTTTAGTGATGGTATCATTTTCAATTAGGAAGTAGAGCTCGTGGTTTAACTCGACTATCCAGTCTCAACTGATCAGTAACTAATTTTCCTAAGTATAGTGGCCAGTGTGGCAGACTTTTTAAATCCACCTCAGGGCTTTGATACAAATACAAATACAAATCAATTTATTGGGCATTATAAAAATTTACAAAATAATATATAAACCCATTGACTCCAAACTAGTAATAAATACTGTTTCGGGAGCCAATGGCCTCTCCCATTAAATATTACTAACTAAATGCCTAAACACAGACTAAAATAAAAAAAAATATAAAAAGTTATTAATTTATGCAAAACAAATAATATATATATCATCATCATCATCAACCAGAAGACGTCCACTGCTGAACATAGGCCTCCCCCTTTAACCTCCACACTGAACGACAGCCTGCCTTTTGCATCCACTGGATGCCCGCGACTCTCACAATGTCGTCGGTCCATCTAGTGGGAGGCCTCCCTACGCTGCGTCTTCCGGTTCGTGGTCTCCACTCCAGAACCTTTCTTCCCCATCGGTTATCGGTTCTTCAAGCGATGTGGCCTGCCCATTGCCACTTCAACTTGCAAATAATTAATAATTATATATATTATGTTTATAATTATATAAATACAGGCAAATTTTAATATCAAATACAAAACTTAATAAGGCGATAGTCTAATACACAAGAATCAAACAATAAAAGTATTAAAAACAATGTCATATAAATGCACGCATTTATGTGACATTGTTCATTCAGGGGGTGGTTGTCTGTGCGTGTGTGGGTGTGTGTATGGGTGTGGCTGTGTGTTAGTGTGGGTGTGTGTGTGTGGGTGTGTTTTTTTTATTTTTATTTTTAATTATAGATAGGCTTGCGCTTGGCCGCCAACTCGCCTGATGTTAAGTGATGATGCGGCCTACGATGGAGCACGCTTGCCTAGAAGAAACCTATTCACTCTCGACTTGAAGATACCCAGATTGTAACTATCGGGGAACACTCACTCAGGCAGCGAATTCCGCAGACTAGCAGTTCGCATAATAAAAGTGGAATCAAAGCGCTTGTTGTTGTGTGTGGGTGTGTTTGATGCAGCTCAACTGTTATAATATTTTATATCGGTGAATATATAAATAGGACCCGGGTATGTCCTAAAACTGCGACCAGAACCACCGGAGGATGGGCAGCAGCGTCCTGTTAGTACACGGTGAACGTACTGCAATCTCCAAGCCGCCTGCCAAGCGTGGGGATTATGGCAACACCCCTCTCTAAGAGGGAGGCCTTGTTCAGCAGTGGACATTTAATGGCTGATAATGTATGTATGTATGTATGAATCCAACTCAGCTGGGCAGCGTTCAGTAACTTTGCAACATCTTCTCGTCAAAAATACCTTAATGCCTTAAGATGAAGGTCTGCTAATACTTTGTAGAAGCTTCTTATGAAAATAAAAATTAAGTAAATTGCGCAGAAAGTTGGAAACTTTCAGAAAACTTAACGATGATTTTAACTTCGCGCGTTTGACAGTTCTAAGACAGGACAACATCTGTCGGGTCAGCTAGTGTTTTATCTATATCTATACTTCTATACTAATATTATAAAGAGGAAAGATTTGATTGTTTGTTTGTTTGCATTGAATAGGCTCCGAAACTACTGAACCGATTTGAAAAATTCTTTCACTGACGGGAAGCTACACTATACCCGGGTGACATGGGCTATAATCTATACCCGAGGGAAGCTGGGGCGGACCGCTAGTATAGTTATATGATAACTGAATTCGACGCGTGACCAACATGCTGGCGTGTTTCTGGCTCAACGCATAAGCATTGCCATTCAACGTGGTAATGCCGCCAGCATGCTGGGTACGCTGCGAACTAGTAGTTGCCTTGAGTATTTGGATTGTCTTTAGACCTTCAATGGTCTATGGGCAGTCTAACTGTATTTGTAGTTTTAGTTTTAGCTTGTATTTTGTTTCCATACTAAATTCAAATTCATTTATTTCTGGTTATAACACATACCATTATTACATAATTTGACAATAACAAAATATAAAATAAATAATGTCACATTAATTAAATTAAATATTATATAAAAATATTAAACGTTACAGTAAATTTTTTAAAGAATAATGAGTGCAAGGATCAGACCACAAAATTTTTATTGTATTTTTGAACTCGTATAACATCTGCAAATCGGTGAAAGGTTAAAAGTCAAATTTTATTCCATAAAAGTGTTTCTTCTAATAAAATAATAAGTGCCTCCTAAAACATAAAAGTTACGCAAATAAAAACGAAACAGAAATACCTAAAGGTAATATTGTATATTCAGAAACCGATAAAATAAATGGATTTTGCAATTTATGATTTAGCAATTTTCTATACGATAGATAAATGCCGGGTTAGAATCGTAAAAATAACATAAAACAAAACGAAATTCAATATTTTATGTTCTAATGTTTTCCTGTTAAGTATACTTCACGTGTGGAAAATGAAGGGGGTAGTTTTCGTAGGTTTTACTAGTAAGTTTTTTAAAGTATAATACTGCAAGAACTTAACCTACAAATTGAATGGGGCCTGTCTCAAGCTCGCGATAATATGGACTTCAGATCAAAAAAAACCGGACAAGTACGAGTAGGACTCGTGCTCTGAGGGTTCCGTTGACGGAAACATCAGATCGCGCGTACAAAAAAAAAACCGGACAAGTACGAGTAGGACTCGTGCTCTGAGGGTTCCGTTGGACAGAACCCTCAGAGCGCGAGTCCAAAAAATAACTTAAAGTTGAAATATTGAAAGACAAACTTTAATAATTACGAGTAAAAGACATTGAATCCACGCTCATGAAAATTTTAACAAAAACAAAAAAAAAAAAATGATTTCAAAACAGAGTACTTATAGTTATTAATAACTCTTTGTTTTCATTTCAGTCATATTAATTTCACTGTCCGAGGCAAATTTTCGCAAAAAACCCAACATCGAAATATTCGAAATCCGCGAGAACCAACTCACGAAGAAACTTAATGTGCAACCAGTCAAGCTACGATACAACTTGGAGAGCGAAGAAAAAGAAATACAAGCATCTAAGCTGACTCAAAAGAAGAAGGAGACATCTTCGGATATTATAAAGAAAATTAGAGGAATAAAAGGTCTGAATTCCGGAAAGAAATCTAAACAGCCCGTTATTTTGATTGTGGCGCCGGAATATTTGGATGCCTTAGATTCTCAGTATCATTCTGACCAAGATGATGTGATAAACGGTTTTTTCGATGAAACCAGAACTCAAAGGTTGCATAAACCAGGTTCTGAAGTTGTTTTTAACATGTAAGTGCATCTTTTCCTATACTTCAACACACATAAAATGGACGACGCTGCCGCCCGTCGATACCCAATTCGAATGTATTATGAGAAATACGTCAAAAATAGAAACAGCGGACGTTTTTTATCCCAATGTAAATTTTAAACTCAGAAATGATGCGAATCATTGGGCACTAGAATAAGTTGGTCGCATTATCAAGTTGTTTGTTTTTTCCTGGGCAAGCGCCTTTATTAACTAAACAAAATACAAGCTAAAACTAAAACTACAAATACAGTTAGACTGCCCATAGACCGTTGAAGGTCTAAAGACAATCCAAATGCTCAAACCCACTACCAGTTGGCAGCGTACCCAGCATGCTGGCAGCATTACCACGTTTACCATTAGTTGTTTGTTAATGTTGTAGTTGCAATACTGACGATATTTGAAGTAATGAATCTTACAAAACGCTAGCCAAAATATAATGTGGGCTGACAAACGTTCTGCAAAAATAATAATTTTTAAAACGGAATTCAAGCTTCATTTATTTGCTCTGTATGCCAATTTAAATTAGAAACTCTGAAGTTATGTGAATCATTGGGCACTAGACTACATAATTACAAGTTTGTCGCATTATCAAGTTGTTTGGTAATACCGTTGGGCACTAGACTCTACATATAAGTTGTTCGTATATCAAGTTGTTTGTTAATATTTATTTTAATTGGCATACTGACGATATTAGAAGTAATTAATCTTACGAAACGCTATCCATGATAATTGAAAAATAATTAAACGGAATTCAAGCTTCATTTGTCCACTCAATGGCAAAATATATTATCTTTGGGTCCACTCAACGCAAATATGAACCTTATCGCGATTTACGTAGCAAATTGTAGCGTAGACATGCGATGACATTTTCGCGACGTTTGTCAAGTGAAGATAAGAGGCAGCGGTAGGTCACCTGCATTTAAAAAACTATGATTTCAGAGTTACTCCGGAAAGAGCCAGGAAGGCACTGAAGCAGCCACGCTTCCCGGCCATCTTAAGAACCGGGGGTGGTATTGAATACCGAATGAAGAATTCTTTAGGTTAGAACGCTTCCACATATTATGGCTGAGGAAAAACAAAAGCCAGGATAAAATGGTAACAACGGTACTTCACGTCGGAACAGTTGCTTTCACTGTACCAAGCACAAGTTCGGTCGTGCATGGAGTATTGCTCTCGCCTTTGGGATGGATCAGCTAAGTACCAGTTTGGGGCACAGGAATCTATTGAGATACGTAGTAAAAGGCTCATCGGCAACAAATTCCTTCAGACTAAACTTCTTAGTCTCGAGCATCGGCGCAAAGTTACTAGTCTATCGATTTTTATCGGATAGATTTCGGAGAACGTGCATCGGATCTACATGAACTAATTCCCTCCTGCCCATTTTTCTATCGGACTGCCAGAGTTGGCACGAACAATCGACATCGCTTTATAGTTGGTATTTCATAAACCCGTACGAAGCGCTTTTATTCCACTTTTATTGTGCGAACTGCTAGTCTGTGGAATGCGCTGCCTGAATGGGGTTGTTTCCCGATAGTTACAATCTGGCCGTCTTCAAATCAAGAGTGGATCGGTTTCTTCTAGGCGTGCTCCATAGTAGACCGCATCATCGCTTAACATCAGGCGAGTTGGCGGACAAACGCATGCCTATTATTGAATTTAAAAAAAAATGGTAGAACCCTTGCTATTGACTTGCACTCGGCTGATTTTGTTTAATTTTATTATTTAATTTGACATAAAGTCAAAGTCAAAGTTTTTTATTTGCTTGCCAATGGGTATAAAAGGTCTTAAAATATTACATGTTCATCCATTAACAGCCCAAAGGGTAAGGGTATAGTCATATGTTTTTGTATGAGTATGTATATCTATCTCTATCTCTTCTCTTCCCTACACAGTATAAATTAAAGTCGCTTTCCGCGTCTGTCTGTCTGCATGGCCGCTAACTCCTCCGGTTTTCACCATCAGTTAGATACATTTTCACGGAAGGTTTATATATATTACTAGCGACCCGTCCTGGTTTCGCACGTAAATTACCCCCATGCGAAGCCGGGCGGGCGGGTCGTTAGTTATTTTTATATAAGGCCAATGAACAGCAGTTGATTAAATAAGATTGAAACATGATTTTTTTAATGATTTTCAAAGTATATAATTTTTGATTACAGACAGAACTAACGCCCCTCCGCCTCATCGTGGAGACAGGCCCTATGTTGACGATCATGGTGACGACCATTATTAATGCGAGATTTTCCTACTTTTAAGCAAAGCTTGACCTACAGATGACGCATTTACTGTAGCAAAACCATGGCGCTTAAACACAGTCGTGCGTTCTGCTACTTAAATTTTTGAGGTTTTCTCATATTTTTGAAAAGTTTAGTTGTAATGTAAAATTTGCCTATTTGGTTCCTTCCATAGTATATGAAATCTGTATATTAAGATAACGTAGATCATATGGTAAATAGGTATTTAAATGAATAAATCAAACAGGGAGAAAAGCGCAAATCAGAGTTACTCGTTTTTTCTTCTATTGAGCGAAATGTCCTTAATCATGTTTCGCTCTTTACTGTTTCCTAGATAAAATATTCAAATTTGATACGACACCATTTTATATTAAACTGTCAATGTAATTATACAAACTAAAACCCGAATGATCAAAATTTCTAAAAATGGGAAAAAGAGGGTCTTATATTATTACTCTTATATTTAAAAAAAAAACTCTGTATTGAAATGCGTGCTTTTATTTTGTTTGTTTATAAAATTAACTTCCCACCGCCGCCATCGCGGTTTTACCCGTGAGTAAACCCACACAAACTTTTTTTACTCTACGACAATTTTCAGAACTCCCAACCATAATTGAACGTAAAATCACGTTATTTGTTGCTACGTGAAAGGAAAAACAAATGCAGAAAGACCTTATCTTTAGACCTTCAACGGTCTATGGGCAGTCTAACTGTATTTGTAGTAATAGTTTTAGCATGGATATCATCGATGTTTTAGCTTGTATTTTGTTTAGTTAATAAAGGCACTTGCGCATTAAAAAAATGCAGAAAAGTATATTAAATTTAAAAAATAGTTAAACAAAGCTTTTCTTGCTGGTGCTTCGTTGATGTAAAAGTAATTTCAGAAACTGCATATAGTTCCTATCGGTCTTTTATTTTATTGATCAACTGTTGACCGACAGAATAAATTTGCAGATGGCGTTATAGACCGGGTAGATAATTTTTGAAAACAAAAAAATTATGTTAGGATGGAACACATTGGAAAAGGAAGAGAATAGAACAAAAATCTGAAAAATTACGGACGATCTGATGTCGGGAAGTGGAAGGGGGGTTAAGGGTAAAAACGGTTTATCTCGATTTCCGGCAAAACTACAGTTTATTAGGTCACAGTTTTGCCACAAAGGCTCTCTTTTTACACAGACTCTACTTGAACAGTAACAATCTAACTGTTCCCGGGATCCTGGAACCCCGGAATCCCGCTAATTCAATTAGTAACCGGGATCGTCTGGTATTACAGTATTGTGACGTCATTGGGATTTATCGTGTTACCTTCGCCGAGGTAGTTTGCGGGTTTTTCCCGGATGGTTTGCTCACAAATTTTTCCTCCTTTCAGAAAGTTGGATCGTTTTATAAACCTCATAGCTAAAAACGACACAACCGTAAATAAACTGGCCAAGTACGGGTCAGGCTTGCGCATTGTAGGTTCCGTACCACCACAAAATACACAATTAGTGCAAAAATACAATATCACGCCCAGGCGGTCACCCATCCAAGTACTGACCGCGCCCGACGTTGCTTAACTTGCACTTTGCCATTAACATATTTTTTTTTTGTTTTTCTTTAGAGTGTGTTCTATAATCGTGCCAAGTTTGACGCTTGTAAGTATTACCGTTTTTACATTAGATCAATTACAAAAATAGGTAAAAAAAAAAATTGTTTAGTTTTTACTTTTTTAATTTAATGTTATTTCTTAGTTAATCCGCCGTAATATTGCATAATTTTTCTTCGAAAATTTCAACTTGCTGTCTATTATAGTTCAAACGAAACAGGCGTCAAGAGGACAGACAGACAGATTGGCCCCGCTCGAAATAGCATAGGTTGACACGTTAGAACCTTTGCCTCATGCGGAGTAACGGATGAAATGGTTATATATAATGGTTATATATATATATATATATATATATATATATATATATAATAGTTTTATACTTTTGTGCACTAGCACCATGACATGTGTTGCTATAAGTGATAACCTATGTTGGCCTACGTGTTTTTATTATTTCTATATTTTTGTGTCAAAAGGCTGTTGGCTATCCAAATATAAAAAATATATAAATATTGTCATTAGATATCATCCACCTAGGTCCTAAGTACATAAGATACCGGCGCACCGCTCGACAGACATGCAAAAACAATAAACAGATACGTCCGGCGCCGGTCACGTCCCGGAACCGATTTCATTACCAAATCTAACGAATTGAACTCGCACTGCAACAATTGATTCTACAATACGACTGGACAATATTCCCACGGCTTTCCATCGTGGTCCTGCCACGATGGAAAGCCGTGGGAATATTAATCAGACCGGCAAAGTATTTTTCTCAAGTAGGCTTGGAAATTCGATCATTATTTTGACATTTATTTTGATTATTTTGGCTTATCGAGCAAACATTCTATGACTTCAATGACTTCAATCCTTGTGTATTTTGACTTGTTTTAATTTTATTGTGTTTTATGTTGTTTTAATTTTTTTAATAATGGATAATTATAATTTTGATTTTGATGTTCTTATATGGGTTAAGCCTGAAATAAATGAATTTTGAATTTGAATTTTGAATGAGTTCATAGCCAAATAAAATAATATTATAATAAATAAAATAATTAATAATAATACATAATGTAAATGTATAGAATTTTTTATTACCATTGACGTGTAAATTTATAATTATGAATAAATGACTTTGATTTTGACATCCTTCTTCTATCAAATCAAATTGCTGTTGTGATCAATATACACGCAAGCGGCCACAGAAAAACGAAGTAAATAGAACGGAAATGAGAAGGAAAATTTGTTACCATGCATATGAGGAAACCTTGATTGAACATTATTATTTAGATAAATGCGTCGAACTCCGCATCACAGTTGCTAACTGATTTCGAATGACTGACGTTTCGTCTATATGGGTGCTACTGGCCACAACAAATTTCTTACAAAAATGCCTTGACAGCTGTTCTAATTTAAGGTGGTTCGTTACACAAATGGCGGGAAATGTCCTTGTAGCTAGGCCGGGTAATTATTGTAAACAACCATGATTTTTGCGCAGATTGATTATTATTCTTTACAAAATTATGTAAAGCTATTTATCTCTAATGCCCATTATTACTTACATTTGCGAATAAACAAATTTTTGCTATTTCAAACGGTTTATTCACAAATGTAAGCAATATGGTGGTTACTGTTAAATAATTGTACATTTTAATGTAAAGAACAGCCAAGATTTTGCGCAAACACTGTGTTATTTAAAAATAATTACCTGGCCTGGCTACTAGGACCAAAAAACTGTTTAAAATTTAAATTTCCCGCCATAGGTGAATCGAACCACCTTAAACAAAAAACTGTGCAAGCTGCGCCTGGCAAAAATCCATTACATTGTCTGTGGTCTGTGGTGCTTGCTAATAAAACTGTCATGTTATTTAAAAAATAAACGAACATTTTACTCCGAAACAACAACCGAGGAGGTAACTTAGCAAAGGTTTAATTTAAATTTCTAACTGGCTTGCAAAATAGGAAGCTAGTAAAAAAACAAGCGAACATATAGGCGCGTGAAAAATTTAACAACTAAATAATTTGTATTTTCAAATGAAATTTTCTAGGTAGGTACTACTTAGTTTAAATTTCCGCTCATTATATGAAAAAAAAAATACAAGCCCTGGCCGGACCTAAGCATTTTATGAACTTACGTGAGCTACGCCTTCAATAATTATTGAGCCGACGCATTTGCGCAGTGCAGCATCATTATAGTATAGCATTATGGACATTATGGACCCGGGTATGTCCTAAAACTGCGACCAGAACCACCGGAGGATGGGCAGCAGCGTCCTGTTAGTACACGGTGAACGTACTGCGATCTCCAAGCCGCCTGCCAAGCGTGGGGATTATGACAACACCCCTCTAAGAGGGAGGCCTTGTTCAGCAGTGGACATTTAATGGCTGATGATGTGATGTTATTATGGACATTGTAGTGTAATGTAGCAACTCGTAGCGCAATGTAGCACGTTGCAACGCAATTTAGCACATTGTAGTGTAATGTAGTGTAGCACCAGGGCTGTTCACCTTCGTTTGTGCAACATGCACACACCGCGCCGGCCGCCGCTGGAATGCAAGAGCCGGCGCGGTGTGTAACTCGTAGCGCAATGTAGCAAGTTGCAACGCAATTTAGCACATTGTAGTGTAATGTAGCAACTAGTAGCGCAATGTAGCACATTGTAGTGTAATGTAGCACGCCGTAGCGCTGTGTAGTTTCACGGAGTGCACCGTAGACTAGCACACCAAATTACAGCGTAGCACATGTTTTAGGACAGAGTAGCACATCGTAGCACATTGTGACGCAACAATGCTACATAGCTCAATAACATTTCAAGAAACTTTCCTTAGTTTTCTCTAACAAAGCTTCTTTTTAACGAACAAAAAATTCAATTACGCTCAAAACATTCCATGTTTGCTTCTACTTCTCAGTTTTAAGAGAACTCCCTGGTTTTGTCTCTGTCTAATAACAAATAGTTGTGTGCGAACTATAAAGAACTGTTGTCGGTATACTTTTAAAGCATTGCATAAAAGAACACAAGAAAAAGTACTTTAAAGTCGCCTTTGTACAATTATTTCCGTTTGTTTATAGTTCGTTTGTACAGTGGAGATTTGTTTAGTCAGTGAGCTCACAGACAATAATATTGCAAATTGTTACTGTGATAACTGAGGCGGACAGACGGACACAATGATTTTAACAGGGTTTTATAGTGTACTGCGGGACCCTTAAAATGAAAGTTTAGTAAGAGATTCAGGTGGAAAAGAAAACAGTTACAATTTTCTCAATTTCAATGTGGCAACATAATTACCTAACATAGAGGATCACCACCACTTTACAGGGACATAAGTTTGACTTGACTGTGACTTACTTTGCTTGACTGTGACTGTCACTTTGACGCTTTTAATACTATGTAAACATGTCTAATATTACGACTAAAGGACATTGAATCCGTGGTCATGAAAATTTTAACAAAAAATAAAAGAGAGGATCAACATTTCACCTTCAAAAAAAATTAAACATAATACGTACATAAAATAAACCGGCCAAGCGCGAGTCGGACTCACGCATTGAGGGTTCCCTGCCATCACAAAATACAAAAAGTAGTGCAAAATGACGTCATCACGTCCAGGTCACCCATCCAAGTACCAACCGCGTCCTACATTGCTTAACTTGGTGATAAACAGAAATTTTTCACCGACTCGAACTTCGCCATTATTTATAATTTATTGCAATATTTTAGAGTGTGTGCTACAATCATGTGAAGTTTGACGCTTGTACGTATTTCCGTTTTTACATTAGAGTAAATACAAAAATACTTTATAAAATACGTTTGTTTTATAGGGGGTCCTTTCGTTTTTACTTTTTGGCTTTATTATTATTTCTTAGTTAATCCACCATAGCATATATTCTGTGAAAATTTCAACTGGCTATCTATTACGGTTCGAAAGATACAGCCTTTATAAGATAGGACAGACAGACAGCGTAGGAATAGTAATAGGGTCCCGTTTAGACCCTTTGGATACGAAACCCTAAAAATCAATAAAGTCTGTTTACAATCAGCGAAGGTAATATCAAGTAACATAAAAAGAAAAAACCAGTTAAATTGAGAATCTCTTTATTTGAAATCGGTTAAGAAGCGTAAGCGTGGGCTTAGGCGTGGGCTTGTGTGCGAGCCTGGGCCTGGGCGTGGGCCTAAATGCCACATTGTGCAATAAAAACAAAATTCCAATAAAAATAAAAAATAAACGTATTCGGTACATTTTTGCACACACGGTCATCTGACAAACTAAGCAAAGCTTGTGATATGGCTGCCAGAGACTGATATACATACATATATAGTTTTAAATACATCATCATCATCATAGTCAGCCTTTTTAACAGTTCACTGCTGGACATTAAGCCTACCCCCGAAAGGGTGATTGGGCCATATCCACCACGCTGGCCCAGTGCGGATTGATGGATTCACATACGTCATCGAATTTCTTCTCCGTACGTATGCAGGTTTCCTCACGATGTTTTCCTTCACCGAAAAGCCAGTGGTATGAAAATCCGTACATAAACTACAAAGAGCTCATTGGTACGGGCCCGGGGTTTGAACCCGCGACCTCACGCTTTCGAGTCTAGCGTTCTCCCAAATGGGCTACCACGGCAATTTAAATACATTTTAAATACATACTTAAATAGTAATAATAATTAACAAGTAATAGTAACTGAAACTGCGTTATATTTGCTTCATACAACTTAAGCAAGAACTTAAATCCATTAACAGAGTTTAACATCAACCCTAAGGTCAGAAGTTCATCGGTTCTGAGCTCTTCGACTTACATAGCCATTAGCTTATATTAAGATGCAACTAAGCTTTCGCCTGACTTTGTAACGTTAAAACTTAAAAATGTATTTAATTTGTTTTATTTTGTAACGGATTCCATTAAAGTTAGTTTTCGGATAACTACTACGTTCCTTAAAACTAGTTCACAACAAAATACAAATACAAAATATTTTATTTACCAGTACACTTACTTAACCTAATTTACAAGAACATGTGCAATATCTTCTCTATCTCTATCTCTCATCATCATCATCATTTCAGCCATAGGACGTCCACTGCTGGACATAGGCCTCCCCCATGGATCTCCAAAAGGGCCGGTTGGAAGCGGCCTGCATCCAGCGTTTCCCTGCGGTCTCTTTTAGGTCGTCTGTCCATCTTGTGGGTGGATGTCCTACGCTGCGCTTACCAGTCCGTGGTCTCCATTCCAGAACCTTTCGGCCCCATCGGCCAATCTCTATCTTTATCTCTACATAGTATAAATTAAAGTCGCTTTCCGCGTTTGTCTGTCTGTCTGTCAGTCTGTATGGCCGCTAACTCCTCCTAAACCACGCAACGGATTTTGATGGGGTTTTCACCATCGGTTAGATACATTTTCACGGAAGGTTTATATATATAACTAGCGACCCGCCCCGGCTTCGCACGTAAATTACACCCGTGCGAAGCCGGGCGGGCGGGTCGCTAGTTTAATATAAAACAAATTGATTAAATACACTAAGGTATGCAGGATCGAGAAAAGTTTACTCTATCGTGTTTTGAACCAAATCATAAACTCAAACACAGATGTATCGGTGACGTGTATTTTTTTCCAGCTCAAATATTGTAATTTAACTGAATAAAATTGATTTAAAATCCGTCAAATTTGGTATAAGAGGCCGTTAATGAAGGTTTCACTACTTGTGTCGCAGGGCCTACATTCTAGCGTTTACTTAGCATTAGTACGAATAAAAAATAAAAAATCATAAATTAATTTTATTTTTGTGACCTTTATAAAACTTATTCCTTTTTAACTCCCAACGCAAAAAGACGGCTGTAATAAGTTTATCGTGTGTATCTGTGTATTTGTGTCTATCTGTGGCATCGTAGCTCCCAGATGGCTGAACCAATTTTGATTTTGAGGGTTTCGTACCCAAAGGGTAAAAAACGGGACCCTAATACTAAGCTCACGATGTCTGTCTGTCTGTTTGTCCGTCTGTCCGTCTGTCAACGAACAACAAACGAATCTTTGTATTACCTGTAATGTAAAAACGGTAATACGTACAAGCATCAAACTTGGTATGATATGACGCTCTCTTATGCCATCATGCTCCATATCTGCCGGGCTGTTGGACAACTTTTTTATCTAGTTTTATAATTAAAAAATCCTGAATAGTTCGTTATATTTCTGAACGAGCCACTTGCCTGGGGTTCCAGACGCTAGTCTTAAGCAATTAGTTAAAAGCTCCAACCGTGAATTAAGCACTTGTCTACATTTTAATTATCCAAACGAATAGCGGGACGGAGGCCATTTCAACGTTTATAATTATCGTCTTTTCATTATTTTATTCATTAGTTAATTGCCAAAGCACTTATATTAATAAAAGATCAGACAAGTTTGAAATTAATTGGAAATACAGTTTTGAAATTCGGGCAAATTTTCATTTATAAATCTACTAGCGACCCGCCCGCCCGGCTTCGCACGGGTGTAATTTACGTGCGAAGCCGGGGTGGGTTGATAGTTATATATATAAACCTTCCTTGAAAATGTATCTAACTGATGGTGAAAACCGCATCAAAATCCGCTGCGTGGTTTAGGAGGAGTTAGCGGCCATACAGACATACAGACAGACAGAAAGACGCGGAAAGCGACTTCAATTTATACTATGTAGATTTACAGTTTATTTTTGAAGTGAAACAAACATCTATTGGCGTCCCTGTTTCAGTAAAACTACCCGTTTGCCGTCACGGCAAACGACATGACGCTCTCATGTGCCGCCATGATTCACATCTGGCGGGCGGCGTTTTTATATATTTGGCGCCTACTTGTGCCAAAAAATTTACATTGCCATTCAAGATGACAATGCTGCCAGCATACTAGCAACTTTTCCTTTCACCAAGGGGTTCTTGAGAGTTTTGGCGCCAACGTGGAAAAAAACCTGTCGGCTCGTTGGATTATTTTCCTAAACTTGCCTATTTTCAAGTGTTAATTTGTACTAAATGGTGAATTATTATTCATTAAATGCTCGTAAACATGCTCGAGTGTGGATAAGTGATATAACGAGGTGAACCGTGTCTTTTCGTGTTGTTTCCAAAACTCCATAGGAGCCTCTTGTAAAGTCTCCACCACCTTACAGGGGCATGAGTTTGACTTGACCGTGACTTACTTGCTTGACTCTGACTGTGAATATGACTTGTTTGACGCTATTAATACTAATATGTAAACTGTTTAATATTACGACTAAAGGACATTGAAACCACGGCCACGAAAATTTTAGCAAAAAAAAGTGTCTTTTATATTATACTAGCGACCCACCCGCCCGGCTTCGCACGGGTGTAATTTACGTGCCAAGCCGGGGCAGGTCGCTAATTATATATATAAATCTTCCTTGAAAATGTATCTAACTGATGGTGAAAACCGCATCAAAATCCGTTGCGTAGTTTAGGAGGAGTTAGCGGCCATACAGACATACAGACAGACGCGGAAAGCGACTTCAATTTATACCATGTAGAGATTATTGAAACTGACGTGTTTTTCACACATTAAAAACACACAAACAAACTATAGAAAAAACAAACAAACTATAGTCCGAGTAACAGAGTTAATCTTACGTGAGTAATTCCCGTGTAATATAAATAAAATGTGTCTTTTAGATTGTTATTTTTTCTGTATAATTTTATTTTTATTTATATCCATCCGCTAAAAAAAAGTAAAATGGAATACCTATGCTTCGTTATCCCTTTTCTATAGAAAATTTCCAAGAAATGTTCGCTAAATCAGCCCTAAATAATGATTTTCTGAATAGCATCCCTATAAGTAAAATGATTTCCTAGTGAAACAGTAAAACTTTATTAAAATTATGTTTTGCGTAAAAATTCAAAATTGTGTAGATAAAGGAAAATGTACTTAATATTCTTACACATAAAAACCTAAAACAATATTTAACCGATGCAAACAATTCACGAATAAGACGAGATAAGACCTTTGAGCGTAAACAACCAAACACAAACTCTGTAAACACAGTATAAAAAAAGAAATTGAAAATAACAATAAAAATATAGCAACATTCGGGAAACCCACAGAGAACATAATAACGGCAAACCAGACAAAATAAAACAGACAAACGAAGGAACATCACAATTATATTGAAACAAAACAAAGGCCATAAAAAGTAAAAAAAAAAGTGAAATAAACAAAGAGGCGGGAAAGTCTCACATTTACAATTCAAGGAGGTTCAAACTTCCCTAATTGATTGTTTCGGGGGTCCCCTAAGCCTGCTTTCAGACGAAAAAATATATGAAAAAAAAAGAAAAAAGGCCGAGTCAAGTGTGAGACGGATTCGTATGCAAAGGGTTTGAATAAATTCATGGGAGCTATCATTTTCATTTCCTTCCTCAATGTTTGCTGTCTATTTCATTCGTATAATTTTTTTTTTAAATTATTATTTTTATTTAGAACTTGTTTGAGAAAAAGCTTGATTCCATCTATTTAAAAGATTCTTGATTCTCACCTTTATAAAGTGGGCGGCAATTTCACTCGCGGATTTAAACCTTTTTGAAGAAAAAAAAATACATAATAAGGACAAACCGGAGGACATAAAAAACGATCTTTTCGTTTTTTATGTCCTCCGTCAAACTCAAAATGTCATAAAATCTGTTTACTAATTAAACAAGCAATAAAATTACCTATAATATAGGTGGAGTAGGTGCAAATCTTACAACTAGTATGTACAAATTTATCCTTGTACCTAATTTTCCTATAGTAAATAAACGAAACTTGATGAAATAAACAATTTCATTATTACAATAAAGAATCTCCGATTCTGTAATCGGTTAAATGGTTCTGGGGGTCTAGACGAGAGCCACTTTCTGTTAGCGTTCACGCCTGCGGAAAGATGAAATTGTATGCAAATGACATTGACAATGACATTTAGGTTGAGAGAAATTATCTCTAGCTAATGTCATTTTCATACAAGTTCATCTTTCCCCAGGCGTGAACGCTAACAGAAAGTGGCTCTTGTCTAGACCCCCAGAACCATTTAACCGATTACAGGATCGGAGATATAAGTAATGTATAGACTCTTAAAATAATAATAATTACAAAAGTGAGATAACGTATACGAACAACTTCGTGAGAGTGAGCAGGATAAAGATTATATTTTTGTCCCTTACTGGCGCATAGGTTTTTGTTGTGTGCCATCGACTGATCTGACACTTCAGGTGGCAGGCAAATTATGGCGACGTTGAAAATAACTGTAAAAGAAATACCTCATTTGGTTTTTTGTTTGTGACTTTGTAAGTTAATTTAAAAGTGCGCGGTGATGTTGAATTGCAATTTTATAGGGTGTAAAAGCCGTAGTGAACGGAATGAACCGAACATAACCTTTCATAGGTAAGTACTAATATCGAGCTATCGCTATCGCATTTGTATACGCTAAGGACTAGTATTATATACCTAATCCTTTTACTAGAGTCTGTCTAATGAAAGTTGGGACTGAAAATGCCCGCCAAATTTTAAAATATCAGCATAAAAACCCCTGACTGCCCCGGTGGCTCAGTTGGTAGTGAACCTATCTTCTGTGCTTGGGGGCGTGGGTTCGATTCCCATCTAGGACAAACATTTGTGTGATGAACATTTGTGTTTGTTCTATGTCTGGGTGTTTAATATCTATTTAAGTATGTATTTAAAAATATATATGTACGTATATCAGTTTCTGGCAGCCATATTACAAGCTTTGCTTAGTTTGGGGTCAGATGACCGTGTGTGCTAAAATGTCCCAGATATTTATTTATTTATTTATTATTAAAACCCCAATAATTATTATGAAATGCCTGGAATCATCTCACTTGATACTTGTAAGTAAATTTTTTTATTGTAACACAGTCAGAACACAGTAATGTTTGCATTTCATATTAAATTCGGGCTTGCAATGCGGATTTTTTTAAATTTGGCGGGCGTTTTAAGTCTCAACTTTTATTAGCCAGACTCTATGGTGTCGTAACTTTACGTGACACCTACTTTACTAGTTATCACCAAAATGTTGGTGCAACTTTTTTTCCGAGGCAACTTCTTAACATTTAGGCATGTAACTTAGGGTTAGTGAAAACGGGCATAAGGGGAACATCGATCCGCCATCACCAGACGCGGAACTCTAAAAAAGAACTTTTTCAATCAAGCCGTTCCATGTCTTAAGAGCACGAACAAAATCGGTATTAACTTAATTTAGAGGGCGATGCCGCTCCGAACTTATTAAGCCGTCTATTTTTTGTAATTTACTTAGATCTTTTCGAAATTCGTTAATTTACTTAAATTGGAGACAACCTCATGATAAAAAGTGGATTTAGAAAGATTTTGGTTGTGAATTTCAACTGTCAAAGGCACAATTGCCCAATATAATTGCACAATAATTTCTGTTGTGTGTCTGTGTCTGTAATATGGTCGTAGTATCATCTAAATTGAGGAAAGAATTCTTTACATCATTGATAATCTACGACCGTGGTCTGCTGTAACAATGAAACAAAATGGAAAAATGGGCAAATTGTGCGAAGCCAAAAACGAAAAAAAAAAAACTGTCAAACTGATGACTTTGCTCTTCATCAACACCTTGCATCGTTTAGGAAATCAATATTCAAGCCTTAAATACACACATTAATAAGCACTTCTCGTAAGTGGCAATACCATAAACCTGACACTAACTCGGTTGTCGAAATAGGACACTAAACTATACTAATGAGGCAAGCCAATAGACGATAGGCAGTTATGCAGGTGGTTGGTTTAATTAAATGAGCAGCAGTTAAACCAAGACGATTTTAGTGGTAACATAGAAGCTAGAAGAAGGTACTTCTATATTTAACGAGCCAAACCGGTCGAAGGGTTTTAGCGTAGATAGCCCATGTTCGAGGTTTGAGGAGTAGGTATTTTTTATTCGCCCATCGGGCAGGCTAAAGCCTTTAAGGCCTTACCGCCTGTCGTGTGAGGAGTGGTATATTTTATTGATGACAGTAAAACAAAACATTTTTTATAAAAATAACAAACTGTTTTTATATAATTATATCCTAACTAGTTCAAAACTATTTGTACTTACCCCTGGGCCCTGATTCTGTAAATACAAATACGCACGTACCTAATGCGACGTGTTGTCAACCTCTAAAAGTTGTTCTTTATTCCTAGGGAATTTAGGGAGTCCACATTTTGGTGCGCATTCCACAGACTAGAAGTTCGCACAATAAATGTGGAATCAAAGCGCGTCGTATTATCAACCATAAAGCGGTGACGATTTTTCATGCCTGCTCTGGCAGGCCGATAGATAAATGGGCAGGAGGGAATTAGATCGTGCAAATCCGATGCACAGATTCACACTCTCCGAAATGTATCCGATAAAAAACCGATTCCGTCTCTATTTATTTAAATCTCATATCGAAGTAAGTCTCTGTACTTGTAGAACTACTATTTATTCTTTGCTAAGAAGCATGCTAGTGCCTGACCCAGATATCACGAATTCCCTAACTCCCAAGTCCCGAGAAGCGGCGGCTAAAGCCCCCACTTTTATGCAAGTTATTAAGAAGATTATAGGTAAGTTGGTGGACTGTAAAAGATTATTGGAGGTGAAATTTTACCTCCCCACGGAGTTTACTTGCCAAATAAGGCCATTAAGGTGAGTTTGGTAATTTTTATCGATAAGTTTGAGGTTTAAGTTACATCCCTATCGTTATAGGTACGTTAGATGGGACGATATAATGACTAATATAGTGGCCTATTTAAAGAACGATGGGGACTAATATAAGACCTATTGGGATGATATAGTTCCCATTCTAGGCTACATGTGTTTACCGTCTTCGATCACAACAGCACGCTGTGTGCAAATGAATCATCGCTTTCCATCAGGCAACATCGCGGTCAATCGCCAATCGCAAATATGCGACATAAACGGTCATATCTTTTGTTTTCGTTGACGATTTTTTCTTAACTTAAAGAAACCATAGGCTTGAGTATCCTACGAATATTATAAACGCGAAAGTTTGTATGCATGGATATAGTTCAAGAGCCACTTTTCATCATCATCATCACCATTTTTCATCACTACGCGAGTGTGACCGCGGGGCGCAGCTAGTGTCAAATAATAGGTAGATTACCAGATTGATCAAGAACAACAATCGTCATATTACATTGGTACCCTTTAGATAATACAGCAGAAAACTCTGACACTAAGGCTACAGAACAAGCAGCAAGCTATGAACAGACGTGACGCTAAACTTCAATCAAGTCTTTATTCTTTTCAGCATTTCATGCGAATTCCCTAGTAAATGTAATAACCCAGAGTTTACTTAAATAAGTCGTAAATAACTTAACATGAAACTGCGGTAAATTCCCATACAACCTAGTTTGCGTTCCAGTTTAATCCGGCAAAAACCAGTATTTAAGCGTCAGTTAAACTTACACGATCAAAGCGTCTGCAAAACCTTGAACCACCAACCGCACACGGACCACATATGAACCATGAAATGATAAATTATTATTGTTAATGCCACTTACAATGATATCCTGATTAATAAACAAGATAAAAGAGAGAGAGATAAAATAAACAAGACAACTTCAACAAGATTTTAAATTTCCATACTACTCGATATTCCTGAAAAAACCCATGAAAAACGCAAAGCTATGAGTCTAAAGAAATACAAAATTGTGAATATTTACACAAACATTCATTCCTGGGCAATGATGCAACAGCCTATCTCCTTATGCGATCTAACCGCGTGGCACATTACTAACATAACATCAGCTTGTGCATGTGCTATTTTCCTTATTTCTATTTAAAAAAGTAAATTTTTAATTGTCACATGATCAACCTTAGTTCGGTGATATACGCCGAGAGAGACGGAGGGTATTGGTATCCCATCTCACAGGTTTTTCTATTTTTGGTACCTATCCATTTTCACCAGGAAAGTAATTATTATATTAATGGCACCATGTACTACATTTTATTAAGAAGAAGTTTGTTAGCAGTAAATTATCATTTTATTTCAACTGGATTGAAAGCATGCTTCGGCATACCGGTAGCACAACTTCGGTGATTTGTTTAGGTACGAGCTTGGCCACGCTAAAAAATGGCTAATTTAATAGATCGCATTTGAAATAAAATAAATATTCAACAATGGAACCTTAATATTAACGATATAATAAAATTTTTTAGTTAGTGCTGCACAATTGCTTAACTTTTTTTCAGTTAAAATACTTATTAATACAATTAATATTATTATTAATATTATATATATTAATATTATTATTAATTAATTAATACAATATAATAACAAAAGAAAGCAGTTTTACGATTAACTTTGACTAATAAACAATAGAATGACAGATGTCAAATGTGATCTATTAAATTGGCCCTACTTTAATGCAATTTTGCGTTGCAATCGCTGCTGCAGTGCTGCTTCTATCGCTGACGCTACAGCGCCGTAGTCGCTCAGGTTTGACCGAAGCTTTACCGGACGAGTCGTGTTATTCCTCGTTTTTTGTGTTCCTCCATTTAATCTCGTGGATAAAGTGTACCTGTAAACGTAATGAAGTCTGCTTATTTAGTCGTCGAAAGCTGCGAAAAAATGTCTGTTAAAAAATATAATTTCGTTCCTTTTTTATTTTCGAGACTAATATTTTAAGCTTGTAAATTTGTGTTTGCGTTTTGTGTTTCACAAGCGGTTTGTTGTTTGCTGTGAGCAAAACGATAGTCACCATTTGCGCTAGGAAGTTTACCGCAACCGTATGTACCTACATGGGGTTATGCAAAATAAACGTAATATGATACAAAATAAACAAATGGGCCTCCATTTATTTCAATAAGGAATCTAAAATCTAGTCAATTTAAAACAAAACGAAAAACAACAACTGTTATTACAAAATTAGTGATTTTATAAATGATAAATTTTAGTAATGACTGCAGTAGGTCAATTTGTTTATCAGATAATTATAGTAATGTCTATCTGTTAACTATTTAAATTAATAACATCATATCTGAACTTTTGAAATTATTTCGACAGTTAATTTAATTAATACTTTTTTATATAAATAATTCTTACGGTATTTGTATACCATCTCTCTAGATTTGTACGCCTACAAACTAGGCAAAACATGATTCAAAGTGACTAATATTTTAACCCACCTGTAGTGCATGCGTTTTTAAATGTGTGTATGATTTACTCGTGTTTTGTGCAAATAAATTATCTTTATCTTTACCCAACAGTGGGTCACTCAGGGCTGATGATGATGATGATGATACAAAATGATGTTGTAAAGGTTTACGCATTAAGGTTAAGGGTAACAGTTTACCCTGTACTAAGCGTAAAGGTGGTAATTATACTCATCATTACGAACAACTTTTACTATGGGACCGACACTGAAAGCACGAAAAATTCTGCTGTTCCATAGAAATGTGTGGAACATCAGATTATTTTTCGGCGATTTCAGGGTTGGTCTCATAGTAAAAGTTGTTCATAATGATGAGTACAATGACCTTCGTTTCACTTAGTACAGGGTGAATGCGTAACCCTGTAGGTATATTAATAAATATAGGGGGGCTTCCAAAGATTTATGGGTTGCAAGGTCACAGTTCGGGGCAAACTAATAAAAATATAGCCAATGATATAAATGGTACGATATCAAAGCTTAAAGAAACTTTTTGAAATAGTATATCTTCGGTATAATTTATTTCCAAACAATGCCTACCAACAAAACAGAATCATCGTGTCTACAGAACACATCTAGCTGCAGCTTTGAACTGCCA
Source organism: Agriopis marginaria (assembly GCA_932305915.1). Taxonomy (NCBI): domain Eukaryota; kingdom Metazoa; phylum Arthropoda; class Insecta; order Lepidoptera; family Geometridae; genus Agriopis; species Agriopis marginaria. The sequence goes on along the minus strand of OW029925.1, from coordinate 15,679,148 downwards.
GAACAAAAGTGTTCTGACGGCGTCCTTTGAGGGTTGCCGCGGCCGCATTGTGTTTCAAGTACTCTCACGAATGTGTTGAGATACTGTGTAGAGAGGAAACTTATAGCGATCTAAACTTTGATTTAGTATTTTTCATTGTTTAACATCAGACATGGTATGACTATATTCAAATCTATACAAAAAAAACACCGAACATTGTAGAAAATGCTAGAACAAAAGTGTTCTGACTACTTTTGATCACTTTACTGTCAGATCTGTAACAATAGCAGTATAAAAAATACACTAACAAAGTTAGACCTTTAAATTAAACTACGAAGAAAAAAACGGCCTTAAACTATCCAAACCTGATGTTGTGAAGCAGGGGGCTATTTTACCATAAACTGCCACCACCTCGCCTGATATTAACGGCCTATTATCCGAGTCGCGTAGGCAACAATACGCACCCTCAGCCCCCGCCAAGTTATAGCGACGATGTATTTTGCCACCGAAGAGTCAGGACGCCCGCGGGGGGAGTGCAACGACAAAAACGAACATAGGTCCGACTTCGATGACACCTGGCGCGGTACTGAACGCGGTGCGCGCAAATTCTCGCGACCTTTTTCGGTTTTAATTTCACTAAAAACCGAAACAATTCACTATCAAAACGCTATCCAAATAAAAATATGTTGAATAAAATTGCCTTTCAGTACATGCAATTTCCAGGTTGTCACGAGCTTTCATTAGAGCATAAAACGAAAAAAATAAACTAAGTCGACTTTGTTTCAGATTTTTTTTTTGATCGAGGAAAGTTTATTCTATCTTGTTTTGAACCAAATCATAAACTCAAACACTGATGTATCTGTGACACGTATTTTTTTCCAGCAAAATTATTTGGATACATTTTTGATAGTGAATAGTGTCGTTTTTTAGTGAAATTAAAAGCGTAAAAAGGACGCGAGAATTTTGGCGCGCTGCGTTAAGGCGCGGTCTGATCACGATTTCAAATTCGTTTTTCACCCGATCACGCCATGATCTATTTGCTATCTAAAACGGCTTTGTTTAAAGTCGTAAATCGTATATCATCATATTTGATGATGATGATGACTTTGTGCTTGTGTTTATATCATTTTGAGGGTTTTTATTTAATTTATCAAACTATATAAATGAATTTCAACAATTAACTGGTTAAAGTTTTAAAAGACTAGTCTGGCTATACAATTCGTACAAAAAAATATGTTGTTGTCGCTGAAAATTCAGAGTTCTTCAATTCAGAAGCTATTTTTATTGTGCAATTTGTAATATGTTATTTTAAGAGTCTAGACAATTTAAAAAAAAATTATTCGGTTAAGATTATTACCAAGGGGTTTTTTTTTCTTGTAGTATTTTTTTTATCTGATCAGCAAATTTTGTCACATCACACAAAGCGTTTAAAAACACATCTTTTGGTAAGTTTTGCGATTGTACCGCGTCTTAAGTACCGCGCCAGGCGTCATCGAGGTCGGACCTATGCTCGTTTTTGTCGTTGCGCTCCCCCCGCGGGCGTCCTGACTCTAGCATGGCAAAATACATCGTTGCTATAACTTGGCGGGGGCTGAGGGAGCGTTTTGTTGCCTACGCGACTCTGATAACCGCCCGTTAATGAAACGCAAAACAAGTAAACTAAAGCTAAAATACAGAAATCCGTTAATTTAGTAATAGAGTTACTATGTCTGCCTATCACTTATCCCAAACTCTACATTCTCTACAAGACTAGAAGGCAGGAGCGAGTCGCCTTGGAGCCGTGCATTGAGGCTCAACGATGCAAATTATGAGTTGGGCACACACGGCACTGTACGTCGTACGACGGCCGTGTACTGCAACTAGCAAGCTTACAGAAAAACAGTTCTACGATAAAACAGTAGGTATTTTATTTCGAATGAGCTGATTTATAAGTCGTTTACTCGCGTCAGGCATGGCGCACTCCGGACTTTAGGTATGTTCGGCCAGTGTCCCTTCCCAAGAGGGTCACAGCAGGGCAATCAGTGGCCGCTCGGCTCGCGCCCGGCCTGCACGCTACGCTAGCCACGTCGCGCGTAGTCAGGGAACCTTGACCAATTATTTTCAACAGAATCTGCAAATTAGAGCAAAAATCCCAAATGAGGTCTCCATGTTTCATGTAGTTTTTACCTAAATATGCATCGGGATGATGATCTTGTAATAGGCCTCTTAAACTAATACTTGTGCATGATTGTTATTGGACCAAAGTCAGAATAAACGTTAGTTTTTTGAGCAGATTAAATGTCATTCCTATTAAAGGAGAATATAAGTAATATGTAGGTACTAAATAGGCTACATAGCTGGTAAGTAAATACTAATAAGTATTCTGTGTAACACCCCTCTCGAAGAGGGAGGTATGTGTTCAGCAGTGGACGTTTACTGGCTGATTATGATGATGATTCTGTGTAAATATCAATAAGACAACCCTAACGTTACACGTGCTGCGTCAGGAGAGATAGAGCTACGTGATAGAAAGAGGGCGGCCTTTTAGGAGAATGTAGCGAGCGGTATCCAGCGCTGTACAAGTTGAATTGCTACTTTATTGCCTCGCACATAGAGTCTATTTATAAAAAAAAATCTCGGAGTGAACCTTCTGTGTCTCTTATGTCCTTTGTGCTCGCGTTGAGTAATGTTTGTTCATACCTACAGGATGTACATCTAGAGGACTGATTTACGTGTTAGTTACAATCTGGGTCTCTTCAAATTACGAGTGAATCGGTTTCTTTTAGGCAAGCGTACTCCATCGTAGACCACATTATCGCTTAACATTAGGCGAGATGGTGGTCAAACGTAAGCCTAGTATTTCTTAAAAAAAAAAAACATATTCGAAGATATCTTTGTGGCAGGTGGTGGGTGACGCGACAAGTCCAGTCGGCGGTTGGGCAGAATGTTGGCATCGGCGGCCTCGTCACTCGGGTGCCCATGTAGTTAAGTACTAGTACCCATAAACTGAAGCTGTTTTTTTGTACACTTGGTGTTTGGTTGATGTCTGTACTGCATTGCCTTCTTGAAATGTGGCAGCAGTTTCTTTATTTGGGTTTTGCTTTGAATGGTTTTGCTTAGGCATTAAGTATGGTTCACTATTAAGAAACCTTTAAAATAATTATGTTGAGGTCGCGGGTCCAAACCCCGGGTCCGTACCAATGAGCTTTTTGGAGTTTATGTACGTTTTTTCATACCACTGGCTTTTCGGTGAAGGAAAACATCATGAAGAAACCTGCATGCGTACGGAGAAGGAATTAAATGACGTATGTGAATCCACCAACCCGCACTGGGCCAGCGTGGTGGATATGGCCCAATCATCCTTTCGTGGGTAGGCTAAAAGTCCAGCAGTGGACTGTTAAAAGGCTGATTATGATACTGTCTGGTGGACTTTTTGGAACTACATAGGTTATCTTAAGGGTCCTGTATACCCTCGGCAGCTCTTTCGCTCGCACATTTTCACATTATTGAAGATATAAAATCAATGAGTGTGAATTTCCAAAAAGTAACAAAATCATGTCATGGTGTCTATCGTAACATTACAAACAAAGAAATGTTTGCTTCGATATCTTGTAATTTGACGGAATAAAATGTCACGAGAAATAAAAATCACTTGTTACCATTTTACTGTGTCAAATTAAAATATATCAAATTGACAATTTCTTTGTTTGTAATGTTATAATAGACACCATGACATGATTTTGTTACTTTTTGGAAATTCACACTCATTGATTTTATATCTTTAATAATGTGAAAATGTGCGAGAGAGAAAGCTGCAGAGGGTATACAGGACCCTTAAGAGGTTGCTAAACGCGCGACTATTCTCACTTGCACGTATTTTTGAAGATAAAATAACACTCAGAGAAAAACCGAATACGCGTTATCTTAAGAATTATATTGCAAGTAGTATGGAGCAATTTTCATGGAGATATTGCATTATTATGACGGATGAGATGAGATAGAAAAAATCAAAATAATATGGTTTATCCCCACCGCCATCCTACAAAATATTAACACAATTATTGCTTTAAACTATTTGGAATGTTAATGTAGAAATTGCAAAATCTGTAAAAACAAATGCTCACCGAGTGGTACTTTTTCTTCAAAAACCTGAACCCACTGCATTAGAGTTGGTTGGAAGCTAATAAAATGGTCACAAACATGTATAGACAACTAGAAACGGGATATATTATATCATGGATACTTTTTTCTTTTGTTTTTTTTTACTATTTTTACTCTAGATTCAGAAAAAGTTTGATCACGGGTCTTGGGATGGTTTATGCATTCCTCAATCACAATATTTTTATTAATAAGATTTTTAAGATTTTTGTTTTACTATTCCTATAGCTAAGTTATGATTATTTACGGGACATTTACCGTGGTAAGGTTGAGGAATGAGCTCCAGATATATTAAAAAAATATGAATATCGGAAGCTCATTCCACAACCTTACCAACCTTACCACGGTAAATATCCCGTAAATAATTGTATAACTTTAGTGAATAACTGTGATAGTTTAAAGCAGTGTTAAACTATTCCTATGTACACCTTTCTTTTAGACTTGTAGCATTGCTGAATCGTCAGTATAAAGCCCCACGTAGACAAGAGACTTAACTGAATAAGACAAAACGGTGCAACGGTTTGCTTTGCACGGGAATCGAACCCGCCACTTGTTCAGAATACTAATAAGACTTTGAAGAAGTCTATAAAGGAGCATGATTCAAGGAGCAAGGCGGTATTTTAAGAGACGGTTTTTGCTTACCATCAGGCGGACCGCATGCTTGTTAGCTGCTCTTTTTTCCATAAAAAGGTGTCAGAAATAGTATTATTGCCTGATTTGCTAACTATATAGTGACTTTTTTTCTATCTAGTTGTAATTGTAGTTTTTTTTTAAATCTTTATTTCTGAAATTTGTTGTTGCCGACAATGGTATTCTAATAACTAGCAAACTATACAATAATTACTAAATTTAAATAAGAAATTGAACTAATATTATAAGAGAATCTTACCTTAATGTCTACTTAGCTTATATAGTAACTTGCTCCGATATTTTGCTACCTATACCGACTTTTTTATATCTAGTTGTAATTGTAGTTTTAGTTACTTAATATTCTAAATATGATTTATTTTCTGTGGTTAATAATTTAATATCCACCGATAGCATAATTTATCAAAATAATAGTAGTAAATGTAATAATTAAGCGTTTTTACTTTGAAAGAATGAAGTAGTTATTTTATACCTTCTTACAGAGTAAAAAACGTTTTCTTCTCAAGTCAGTAATCTAATTTCAGACTGGACTTGAGAAGTTCCTTTCAGTAAATGGGTCTCCGGAGGCCTTATTAAAGTTTATTCGGCCATTAACAAGGAATTTTACGCGCAGGCCGTAAACAATAAGTTGTAATTTGTTTGGATACTTAACTTAGTTAATGATGATTTAGGCAAGTTAGTACCGCGCGGCTTATGTTTCGAGTTTATTATCGGTACAGACACTTTGTTGGCGTAGTTAGTTTTGTCCTACGAAATAAAATCATCAAATCAAAAACAATTTCTTTTCATTTGTAATGCTCGTAAAGATCTTGTTTAAAATTGCTTTTAATGCTCTAGTGTATAAAAGTCTGCTTCTTAGGCACTAGTGTATGCAAATTTGAAATAACCCTTTTTTTATTAAACGAGGAAAGATTTGATTGTTTGTTTGTTTGCATTGAATAGGCTCCGATGCTACTGAACCGGTTGGAAAAATTCTTTCACTGTTGGGAAGCTACACTATCCCCGGGTGACATAGGCTATAATCTATACTTACCCGTGTGAAGTTGGGGCGGACCACAAGTATTTTATAAATAGGCTTGCGTTTGAGTGTTGTATAGCGTTGATGCGGAATACGATGGGGCACGCTTGACAGAAGAAGCCGATTCACTCGAGTCTTGAAGACACCCAGATCAATTAGAACCGAAGTTAAGATATGATCATAAAACCCAATGATAATGAACAAACAAATAAAATTAAATGATTATTAACGGGATATTTACCGTGGTAAGGTTGTGGAAGAGTCTTCCCGTGAACATGGTGCATGTAACTGCGTCGAAATATCGGGAGCTCATTCCACAACCTTACCACGGTAAATATCCCGTTAATAATCATTTAACTTTAGTGAACAACCGTGATAGTTTAAAACAGTGTTAAATAAATAAAACCCAATAATATGAACAAACAAATAAAAAAAAATAAAAAATCTAGTACTTAACATCTGGCTTTGTAGGTGGAACGCTCATTCATAAATCTTATATACAAGCTATCCAAACATTCATAGGTATACAATGTTTTTTAATTTAAAACGTCTCGGGGTTTCTAATTTTATTTCATTATTTGAGCAACTTTTTTCATTTATTTACCTTATGAACCTTCTGCGAATATTTTCAAAATTCCAAAAACAAAACTTCGTTTTGTTTCCGAATCTGGCTGGCTCCAATTAGTGAGGCTTATCGCTAATCCGGCAGAACCAGCCGAAAATAGCAACACCATGTAAGCACATCCTGTACTTGTAGCGTAAGCATTCACCAGAAGGTCCACTATAGGTATAAATATCGTTCTAGGCAAACGAGATCTACCTAAGATATCCAATAAAAAAAATACTCCAGTAGATACATTTTTTGGGTTATTTGGGGTTACTCTATGGTCATAAATAATGCAAATTAAAATTACTTTCACTATATATAGTGGTCTAATTCAGGGCTGGTCTTGCAGAGATCCTCTAGGAATATACCAACCAAAATAGTTTTTTTTTCCATTCTGTTCGGGATCTTAATCGCGCGCCCGACTTGCATTTCGTGGGTGTTTATATTTTTTTTATTTACTTTAGAATGCATACCATATTAATGCTAAGTTTGTCAGTTGTGTGTATTTCCGTTTTTACACTAGAGCAAAGAGAAAAATAATGTTTGTTGTTGACCCTCTTAATTTTTAAGTTTATTATTATTTCTTAATTAATATGCCGTAATTTATTACATAATTATTCTGTAAAAAAACAGGCTATTTTCTATTTACGGTTCAGAAGATAGAGCCTTTAAAAGGTAGAACCGACAGCTTAGTAATAGGGCCTCGATGCCACTCTTTGAGTTCGAAAACCTAAACCATGGAAATCATTAACACGCCCACGTTAACTTTCCTTCTGCAATAATTATACTGTGGTGTATAAGCGTGGGATTAACAAAACGCTCCAGAATGTATTTTAATTACATAGCTATTTGTATAGTTTAACGGTTTTAGTAACGCCTGTAGAAGTTCTTATGGTTCTATATCTCGTAAGTATGTACACAAAAGGTATGGAAAAGCTGATATTTTTTTCGGGATTTTAGAGTTGCTCCCATAGTAAAAGTGTTCTTAATTATGGGTAGTATCGACCCCTTTCGGCTTAGTATATACCCTTTCCATGTTACCCTGGCTTACCTTTGGTTACCATCTCGCCTGATGTTAAGCGATGATGCGGTCTAAGATAGAGCATGTTTGCCTAGAAGAAACCCACTCGCGATTTAAGACACCTAGATTGTAACCATCGGGGAACACCCTTAAAGCAGTGTATTCCACAGATTAACAGTTAGGCTTTTTTACAGTTTCCTAGATAAAATGTTCATTTTGATATGACACCTTTTTATAAAGTTATTTGATTATTTACGGGATATTTACCGTGGTTCTGGTTGTGTGACATTATCGGGAGCTCATTCCACAACCTTACCACGGTAAATATTCCGTAAATAATCATATAACTTTAGTGAACAACCGTGATAGTTTAAAACAGTATTTTACCTTTTAATAATTTTAAACTGGAAGTAAAAAAAACAAGGGTAGCACCACCAGCGTCCTCCAGTTTGTTCCTTGTTACTGTTTAAATCCGAGAGCGTCCTCGTCCACATTGATTACCATCCGTGACTCACCGTTATTGTTCGTTCAATCATCAGAACCGGAATGTCATTAGAACTCAACACCCTTGATAGTATCCTAACGAGGGCATGGCATGACGGTAATAACCATCCGTAAGCCCCGCGCATTGTAATTTGATACTATACATTTGTTGTTTAGCCAAATTGTAGGGGCTGTAGCTGATTTTGGAAGGGGGTATTTGAACATTTTTCATTGTCAACCTAGGAAAATTATACACACACACATCATCAGCCATTAAATGTCCACTGCTGAACAAGGCCTCCCTCTTAGAGAGGGGTGTTGCCATAATCCCCACGCTTGGCAGGCGGCTTGGAGATCGCAGTACGTTCACCGTGTACTAACAGGACGCTGCTGCCCATCCTCCGGTGGTTCTAGTCGCAGTTTTAGGACATACCCGGGTCCAAAAGGAAAATTATACATGCAACTATTATTATCTACACTATATGATTCTTCTATGATAGCCCGTCAGTCCAGTTGGAAGTGAACCTACCTTCTGAACTTGGGGGCGTGAGTTCGATTCCCACCTAGGACAAACATTTGTATTTGTTTTATATCTAGGTGTTAATATCTATTTAAGTATGTATTTAAAAATATCATCATCATCATCAGCCAGAAGACGTCCACTGCTGAACATAAGCCTCCCCCTTTAACCTCAACACTGAACGACAGGCTGCGTTTACCATCCACTGGATACCAGCGACACTCACTATGTCGTTGGTCCATCTAGTGGGGGAGGCCTACCTACGCTGCGTCTTCCGGTTCGTGGTCTCCACTCAAGAACCTTTCTTCCCCATCGGTTATCGGTTCTTCGAGCGAATTTAAAAATATATATGTATGTATATCAGTATCTGGCAGCCATATCCCAGCATGCTTAGTTTGGGGTCAGATGAGCGTGTATGCAAAAAATGTCCCGAAATATTTATTTATTCTCTCTGCTATTGATGACCTCGATCCTTTGGTTTAGACTTGAGGTGAGCTGGTCGCGGTGATGATGGTGATCGTGAACTTGGCGTGTGCACCTACCGGTTGGTAATCGCGGCAGCCGTTGAAGTGCTAGGCTGACACGCGCGAGCGATCTAGGCGACGGTTGACAGTGGAATGAGTGACAAAATGGCGGGAAACGGAAGGAAGTGAGGAAGTACTTGAGTCTATGAGTTTCTTTTATATATTTAAATAATGCTTACTTATTCATAACTTTTTTTTTTTTACATTGTATACTTTTTTTACATTGTTTTTTTTTATTTGGCTCAGACAACCTACTTCTACTAAAATATTATAATATAAACTAATGAATATTCGTATTCGCGCACTGACGGGTTTCGTATTATCACAAAATACAAGAAGTTATGCAAAAATACATCATCATGCCCAGGCGGCACATCCAAGGACCGACCGAGCTTAACTTGCTTAACTTGGTGGTGAACAGAAATTTGTCACCGAATCGCATTTGACCGATATTTTGATTTTGATAGCCCGTTGGTCCAGTTGGTAGTGAACCTGCCTTCTGAGCTTGGGGGCGTGGGTTCGATTCCCACCTAGGACAAACATTTGTGTGATGAACATTTGTGTTTGTTCTATATCTGGGTGTTAATATCTATTTATGTATGTATTTAAACCTATATATATCAGTCTCTGGCAGCCATATCACAAGCTTTGCTTAGTTTGGGGTCAGATGAGCGTGTGTGCAAAAAATGTCCCGAATATGTCTCGAATTTATTGTTTTACTTTAGAGTGTGTACTATAATCATGAGAAGTTTGACACTTGTACGTGGTAACGTTTTTACGCTAGAGCAATACAAAAATAATTTTCGTTTGCTGTATGGGGCTTTTAGTTTTTACTTTTGAACTTTATTATTATTTCTTCGTAAATCCGCCGTAACATCACACGTATAGTGTGAAAATTTCAACTTACAGCCGTTAAAATGTAGGACGGACGGATGGACGGACAGACAGAGAGACAGCGTAGGCTTAGTAATAGGGTACCGTTTATATCCTTTGGGTACGAAACCCTAATAATGACAGCCAGAACGATTCGTACCAAAAGTATAAGAAATACTAATATTCTCCTATTCTTTATCTTTTTCTCTTGTTTTTTTTTGGAATCGTTGTGCCAAACAAAATGTCTTAAAATCCATGAAATGTTTTCTAAAATCTTTTTCATGCAACTGTAAAAGATCTGGTTGGAGTTCTGGTTTTCACTCTGTAGTTTTTTTTAATGCGGAATGAGCAACCAGAAATGCGCTTGGATTTCACTGACGTACTGAACCTGACGCTGAGTAAATGTCAATAACCCATCCCATTCAAAAAAATCTGTTTGTCCCTGTTAAAAAAATCCGAGGTGTCAGTTATTAGTCACCGTCGACCGTCGGCCATCATTCATAAGTAAGGAGCTTTTAGACTACGCTACAATTTATTACATTAGCTTTATTTATCACCAAGAAGCGATTTGATTCCACATTTATTATGCGAACTGCTAATCTGTGGAATTCGCTGCCTGAGTGGGTGTTCCCCGATAGTTACTATCTGGGTGTCTTCAAGTCGAGAGTGAATAGGTTTCTTCTAGGCAAGCGTGCTCCATCGTAGGCCGCATCATCGCTTAACATCAGGCGAGTTAGCGGCCAAGCGCAAGCCTATTTATGATTTTAAAAAAAAACGTGTTTTCACTCACATGGACTTTCTCTTGTGAACCGTAACATCTTCCGAGAATAAGTCTGTATTACGCCACTGGTTCCATGCAAAAATCAGGTCGATTTTTACTCTGTTAATGCGTGAAAGAGAAACTAACTTTCGCATTTAAATATTAGTATGTCGATTGCTTACCCCGCACTAACCTTTGCCTGCCCCCCAATAAATAAGTACGCCAAATACTTGAGGCATTGGAGTCCATTGCGAAACGAGAAACATGCACTGGGCTAGCATTGGTGAAACCATCCTCTCTCTCTCTGAGAGAAGGCCTGAGTCCCAGCAGGGGGAACATGAATATGCTGAAATGATGAAGATGATGAGAAACGAGCCAAGAAGCTCTTCAGCAACACTCCCCTTGTTCAGACTAAGCTCCTATTCTTGGAAACATTGACGCAAAGTTGTAAGTAATTTTTTCTTATCAGATACATTTTGGAAAGTGCATCTGATCTACGTGATTTATTAAGCTTTCATCTTATTTACAATTGAACGGCCAGGGGAACGAATAAGTGCCATTTTTTATAGTTTATATTATAAAAATCTAGACCTTAGTTCTTACATTATGCGAATAGCTTAGTACAAAGTTGCGAGTGTATCGTTTTTTGGTAGGCAAGCGTTTTCTTGAAAACGTTCTAACAAATAACCTAAATCGGTTCAGTAGTCTAGCACCTACGATGCCACAGATAGACACACAAACGTAAATATACACACGTAAAACTTTATTTACCCCTCTGTTTGCGTCGGGGGTTAAAAATGAAAGATATATTTAGCGTAGTCTGAAAGCTCCTTCAGCGTGGATAATGTTCTTTGTACAGCGTTATGACAGCACACCTGCTACCCAACTGTCCTGTTTGGGGAGATTTGTTACCCGATCGATATTGGGACAGTTTTTTTTGATACGTAAGTAAGTATCGTGCATTGAAATATCGTGTTCTTTTTTATATCTAGGTAATTATCGTGCGTTGATATATCGTGTTACTTTTTGTATTATACCTAGTTAAGTATTAGGGGTTGATATATCGTGCTATCTTTTTTATTCCCAGCTAAGTATCGTAGGTATTGTGTTATATTTTTATTATACCTAGGCAAGTATTAAGGGTTGATATATCTTGCTGCCTTTTTTATTCCTAGCTTAGTCTCGTAGGTTGATATAGCATGTTACCTTATTTATTATATCTAGGTAAATAATAGGGGTTGATATTATCATGTTACCTTTTTTATACCTAGATACATATTGTAGTTTGATTTATCGTGTTACCTTTTAATACCTAAGTAAGTATCGTGCGTTGATAATATTGTTAACTTTTATAAACCCAGGTAAGTATCGTGTTACCTTTTTATTTTACCTAGGTAAGTATCGTGGGTTGATATATCATGTTACCTTTTCAATGATTGACAAGCTAATTTGACGACAGGACAGCTGACAGGTGACAGTTTTACGATGATAGAGGCATGCCTAGCCTGTATTAAGAACTGGCTCTCAAGTAAGACTACACAAAGTTAACCCTTCGATTTGCAAGTAAAAACAAGAATGAAATGTCTTATATTTTTCAGGGAAGTTTCTTTCAAAAAACGATCAGTGAATTTTCTAGATAGTCACCGTACGAGAAACCATGTGTAAACTCCGCGTTTAGTTTCCCAACAGTATTAAACATAAACCTCGGTAACTGGGCCAGTGTTGCCTGTATTGGATACTTATTATTTATTGGCCCGTAAATCACGCCCGTACAGAGTTGCCAGCATACCGGTACGGGCTAATACATTGTTGATTGTGGATGGTAACACTCGTTCTGGTACGTGTTTGCATTCACTTTATCGATTGGATGAGTTTAATTTGAATCGGGTATTGAGTTTGTTTTAAAATTTGGGTTAGATGTTACTGGTCTTCTTTAGTATCCAAAGTGTTACTGCTATTTTATTTTTTCAACTTGTCATCCGAAACACATTAACCTCACAAGATAGTTGACATTTTATGGCTATAGCGGTCACCTTTTATTAAAAAGGTAGACATAATATACCTTTAGATATTTAGGCATTGACATTTTTTTACGGGCAAGTGCCTTTATTAACTAAACAAAATACAAGCTAAAACTAACACTACAAATACAGTTAGACTGCCTTTTTGCCCTTTGTTTAGTTAATAAAGGCGCTAGCCCCATTAAAAAAAATGACATACTCGGTCTCGTTTCCACACAAAATCCGTCACAAAAAGTAAGTTTTACTATCACAAATAGAAGATAAGACGTAACCAATTTATAACTCGAGATTGTGACGATGAATATTCAAGACAAGAAACACCTGTGCAGATATTCAGCTTTGCTATTCAACGTTTACAACGTGTACCCGATGTATATTGGAGTCGGCAGTACGCTATATCATGCTGTATTGGCAGATGACATCAATTATACTAAATACTAGTATACTAGGATACGCATAAATATAGACTGTACTAAGCCGAAGCTGAAAGGTCATTGTACTCATCATTGGATATGCGTAACTTCGTACGGTACTTATTTTTTTTTTATTTTTTTTTTTTTATAGTAGATAGGCTTGCGCTTGGCCGCCATCTCGCCTGATGTTAAGCGACGATGCGGTCTACGATGGAGCACGCTTGCCTAGAAGAAACCGATTCACTCTCGACTTGAAGACACCCAGATTGTAACTGACGGGGAAAACCCACTCAGGCAGCGAATTCCACAGACTAGCAGTTCGCACAATAAATGTGGAATCATAGCGCTTCGTACGGGTTCTCGGAATATCAACCATAAAACGATGTCGATTTTTTACTACTTTTACGACGTTATACGAATATTTTATAATAAAAAAAATGTGGTATACCTAAATTCTTTTCAAGTTTTTCCAGGTCGAAATGACATACTGATTTGCCACCTAAAATCGCCTATAATAGATAAAAACACAAAGCCATATAAACATGTGTGTGTGTTTGTGTGTATTTTTTAAACGTATGTATGCTGTATGTATTGATGTGTGTATGTACGTATGTAGGTAACTAAACAATATAGAAGCTAACTAACACTAAATACCTAAACAACTTAGTCTATTATACAAAAAACTGTTGGCTTGCCCATAGATCGATAAAGTCTACAGTAAATTTAAATGCTCAAACCCATTACCAGTTGAGAGCGTACCAAGTATGCTGGCAGCATAACCATGTAAGTATTTATGTATGTATATTTTTTTATATATTTTTTTTTATTCGGGACATTTTTGCACACACGGTCATCTGACCCCAAACTAAGCAAAGCTTGTGATATGGCTGCCAGAGACTGATATATATACATATATAGGTTTAAATACATACTTAAATAGATATTAACACCCAGATATAAAACAAACACAAATGTTCATCACACAAATGTTTGTCCTAGGTGGGAATCGAACCCACACCCCCAAGCTCAGAAGGCAGGTTCACTACCAACTCGACCAACGGGCTATCTATGTAAAAGTGTACCAGTAAAAAGATATGTCACTGTGTTATATTGTGAGGTGGACGTTTATTCACACGTTTACGACCGGACTTGGATGCTTAGAGCGTTTTTTACGAGCGGCTGAAATTACTGGATACAATCGGCTTGAGTTTTGAGCGATTGGTAGTAGTAGAAACTAGTAGCAATTCGAGGTTTTTAATCTATGCTAGGCATATTACTACCTGAAGGCCTGTTCAGAACTAAGGAAAATTCGCTACCGCTGTAGATAGCGAAAAATACCGCATGCTATTCCACCGGGTATTTGTATGAAATGCTAGCGCAATACCTCGAAATTCGCTATCGTTGTAGGTAGCGAAAAATACCCCGGTGGTAATATGCTTAGCATAGGTTAAAAACCTCGAACTGCTACTAGTTTCTACTACTACCAATCGCTCAAAACTCAAGCCGATTGTATACAGTAATTTCGTAAACCTCGGGGTATTTTTCGCTACCTACAACGATAGCGAAGTTCGAGGTATTGCGCTGGCAGTTCATACAAATACCCGGCGGAATAGCGTGCGGTATTTTTCGCTACCTCAGCGGTAGCGAATTTCGCTTAGATCTGAACAGGCCTTGGACTATCCAGACCATCCAAAATGAACTGTGTAGAAAGCTAAAGCTACCAAACAATACATGTAGAGAACAAACCAGAACAAATAAACCTGCACTGATCTGGCTTGTCTGGATGCTTATGAATGCTTATATAGGCGTCGTCGTTTACATTACAGACGCAAGTTGATATCATTATCATCACCATTATCAACCTATAATATTCCCACTGCTGGTACACAAGTCTTTTCTCAGAGAGACAGAATGAGCCCTTATCCACTATGCTAACCCAATGCTTGTCGGTGAATTCATGTCTTTGGATTTTTGAGGTTTTTAGACATACGGGTTTCCTCACGATATCTTTCTTCGCCGCTTTTAAGTAATGGCGTCAAAATTTTACATAGTGGACTACATTCAAAAATCTTTCAGAGCGCCTGGTTAATGCTACGCGTAACCCAAATGCTGGCGTGTTTCTGCGGCTCAACGCATAAGCATTGCCATTCAGCTTGGTAATGCCGCCAGCATGCTGGGTACGCTGCCAACTGGTAGTGGGCTTGAGCATTTGGGTTGTATTTAGACCTTCAACGGTCTATGGGCAGTCTAACTGTATTTTTAGTGTTAGTATTAGCTTGTATTATGTTTAGTTAATAAAGGCACATGCCCGTAAAATAAACTATAGAATGTACGTAGTAAGTTCATTTGATTTTCGTCTTTATTTTAATGGCCTTTGAGATCTCGTGTAATCATCATAATCTCACTCGCATGATGCGTATTTTGACAATAGTGTGCATACTGTGACATAATTTTAGCTCCGCAATATACAGCACCACACTTCAGTGCATTGCCACCCTTTCTCAGGTTCAAATTGGTGGCCTTGTGTATGCCAATAAGACGCCTTGCACCTTGGTGAAACGATTTGCGAGCAGAGCGGAAATTGGACGCAAAATGCCCAACAGCGGTAAAAATGACGGTAGTAAAAAAATTATGAAATCGCTCCCGCTCATAACTTGGGGAACGGTTAACTACTGGGTCATTATAACATTGCAGAATCGGCAACATTAAATTTGAAGTCGCAGTAAATCCGCTGATTGTTTCTTGTGTTTCACCGCAGACTTAGTGGCGTGGTAAGCCTATGCAAGTTCGTAATTTATGTACGACCGTAGGAAGTACGGATCAACCGAAAATCTTCACTGTCATTAAGGCTTCTCTAGGGAGATACAACACTAGTATTGATAATGAATATGTAAACAAAAAGGGCCATGTTCATGGGAATCTGTAGAATTGGGAACAGTTTTCATCAAGAAACTACGACAAAAAGAATTGAAATCTAAACAAAAAAAAATGGTGTTCGCTATTTTAATTACGTTCCAGATGGTAATACTTAATTTGTTTATGATAGTACGTCTGAAATTTTGAATTATGTACGTATACATTTTTGATTTTTTTAAAGTTGTTTTTGTTTTAGCTTACAAAAAAAGTATCCAATTGTTCCAAAAAAATTGCATTTCTTTTAAGAATGGATTTCACTAAGTACATTATTTTAGTCCAATTGTGAATAAAAAATATTGACCACTATTGGCCCTTCGAACGGCAAACGAAACGGTTTAGAAGAAAAAACATGAAACGATAGTAAGTACCTAGACAAGTTCCTGTCTTTCCGCAAACTGAGCCAAAACAAATGGAAAGAGTATTTTGTCATCAACCTATTTAAAATAACATATAATTATGTACATAATAAAATTATAGATTTTGGTATATAAGTGTTATAATTATCGCTTAATAATTGTAATCGATCTACAGGGTTTTGTGCAATCGGGGAAACAAACGTCTAACTTTTAAAGTCTGTGTAATTCTACCTTTCGCTGAGCTGGTAACAAAATGAAGCATCTGGATTAGTAAAAAGTTACGATTTTCTTTGTTGTTGTTTTCAGGAAAGTGCGAATACAAATTAATGAAAATGTGAGTCAGATTAATTAATTTTTCACTTAATCATTCTAGGCATAAGAATAAAGTATTTTTTAAGAAACATAAAATAAAAAAATGATGATTTAATTATGAATGATGAACATACAAACATACTTCAAAATACCTACAAAAATACCTCATATTTTGAAGATTTGACCTCCCATACAAGCAGAACCCAGGGAAGACGTGCATGGTAGAGCAGATAAACAGATAAACAATTTTATTGATAACAGTGTGAATAATTATAAGTCAGTCAAGAATTTCATGTTAAAAATGATCATAATAAATTAATTAATTCATAAATTAGATATATAAAGATTTAAGAAAGATTAAATTAAATTACATTGCGTCCGTAGTTATTTAAATAACATTTCTTTTCATAATAACTACATAATACATATTAGGTAGTACAGGTACAGAAGATTCACTTATTGAAGTACTACACAATAAATTGAAATTCAGGACGTGCGAGCGCTAACTACCTACACCTAGAAGTTGCCTCTCTGTCAATCGCTTAACTCTAGTCGCGTTATCTCTGTTTATCGCGCGGCAGCGGGCGCGGCGGGTTCGACAAATCGGCTACTTGTAGCTTCATACATACCTAAAGTGTGGAGTGCGCCAGAAGGTCTAGACAAGAGCCACACACTGTTAGCGTTAACGCCTGCGGAAAGATGAAATGGTATGAAAATGACATTGACAATGACATTAGCATGAGAGAAATTATCTCAAGCTAATGTCATTTTCATACAATTTCATCTTTCCGCAGGCGTGAACGCTAATAGTGTGTGGCTCTTGTCTAGACCTCCTGGGCGTCTATATTCAGGCCTGATAGAGCCTGAAGTGTTGTAAAAGGAGCGGAAATGCTTCCTATAAAGAACCCAGTGCCCTGAGCCTGGCACAGAGACAGGCAACCGAGGAGGTTTTAATAAATACAATCCTACATAACCTGGTCGCCCGCGTTACAAAACAAGAAGGTATAGTGATGCTCTTGGTGTTACGGAAATACATAAACTTTGGTGAATACAAACACACGTTAATTTCAAAGTGACACAAATAGATGCGGACAATACAAATGTACTTAAAACTAAAAGCAATTCAAAAAGAACAGGGTACCGATCGATTGACCATTAAAAAGCGAGAATTAGGGCGCAGTTAGGTGACAATAAAAACAAAACGAGAACAGCCATGAATAGGAATTGGTATAATTGGAGTCTACCGGGAATTTTGTAATACCAAGAGCAAGTGGACTGTTTGAATAAGATGCTTTAAAACTACTAATGTCTTAGTTGATCTATTTAGATATCAAAAATGTGTCTATAAAATAAAATAAACAGAAAATCAGTAATACGTAAAAAAAAAAACACAATTCGGGTACCTAGTAAAGTAACGCGACAAGAAAGTCATTTGCCTGATAAAGTGCAACGCTAATCTACAATAGTTACAAGTTGCAGTGTCACTCTTTTAAGGGCTCGGTTTCTGGCACAACAATCTTACTTGATATTTTTTATTTTGAGGAAAGAGAATATTGATTCAAGTTTTTCAACGTCCTCTGCCAAAATATAGATAAAATATAGAATATAAACGTGAAAAATTATTTAAAGCATTTGCTATGTTATCATAAAACAATTCCTAATGATCATTATTTATTCCGACTCAGTGATATTTATTTATCTTAAAAAAATTAAATCATGTGCGAATGGTGCATGTGGTGTATTATATTATTAATTGACTTGTAAATTTAAATTTACTAATGACTTTGACTTTGAATCAGAACTCTGCCGTTGAGCTCGTATATTTTTTTCTGTTATTTCACTTTCAAAAAATAATTGCACTTCTAAAAGTGGATTTATACCATTCTACCATAAAATGACAGAAACTTACATAACAATACATGTTCGCAAAAATAACCGTTGCCTCTCCATGTCCCAATAGCAAAATCGAAGGCACAGGTTTTGTTTCAGCTGGACTCATTTGCATGGGATTAACTGTTTTGAAGCTAAAATACGTGAAAGGCACTATCTGGAGAGTTTTTTCAGCGATATTTATGTTGGTTGTACAACGTTATTATACCTAAGTTATACACCGGGCTTTAAAATAGCCCAAGCTGTAAAAGTTCTGTTTCATATATATTTTTGTGCAAATAGTTAATGTTTTAAACAATCACGGTTGTTCACTAAAGTTATATGATTATTTACGGGATATTTACCGTGGTTAGGTTGTGGAATGAGCTCCCGATATTTCGGTGCAGTTACATACACCATGTTCACGGGAGGACCCCCCGCATTCTTCAGTCTTCCCGTGAACATAGTGCATGTAACTGCGCCAAAATATCGGGAGCTCATTCCACAACCTTACCACGGTAAATATCCCGTAAATAATCATATAACTTTAGTTAATGTTGTTCTGCACTAGTAGTATTTTGTACCTAAAGTAAAGATAAATCTTTATTTCCTCTCATCATCATCATCTTTCTTCGAGTGGTGTGGCTTGCCCATTGCCTCTTCAACTTGCGAATTTTTATTCTTATTATTTCCTCTATGACTTAAGATAATACTTTCAAATTCAAAATTCAAATTCAAAATATTTATTTGTCAGAACATGGTAGGTACACATACATATAAAGTAGCATACATGGTCGTAATGATGGAGACGTATCTCATGTCCTTGCCTGTTACAGCGTACAAATGTTAGTTTTTTATATATTATTATTATTAGATTTTGTCAAAGTTAAAAAAATAACGAAATTATGTCTAAGTTAGAATATTGTTAGAATCATATTTTGGTTTGGTTGTATTTTATACCTTAAACTACCTTAACTTTGGTCCCGGAAATTGTGCGACGAAGTTAGACCGGGAGAGCATATAAGAACCCTACCTGATTGAATACGAGTACAAGCAGAAGTAAATGTCCAGCAGTGGACGTCCTATGGCTGAAATGATGATGATGACAAGCAGAAGTGTCCTTACGAGGAGAAGAAAAATAAGTTCCCTTTAAAACAGTTTGTCTGTACGGCGGAACCTGTCTGGTTGTATCATGAAAGAAAGTAGGGAAAAAAATGAAAAAGGTTGAACTTTGTCCATATTATTAGGCTCGATAAATTAATATAGCTAGAAAAATTTGGAATGCTACCATCGAGACACAATACCTATAGAGTCACAATCTCTAAATAAAACGGTCAAAAATCGTCCGAGTATTGTTGTCATCAATTCTGCCGTCCGATTACTAAAAGACCGTTAAGTCTTTTAGTTATCGTTAAAGTTAACGGTGTTTTAGTAATCGGACGGCAGTCTGTGGAATGCTCTGCCTGAATGGGTGTTCCCCCATAGTTACAATCTGGGTGTCTTCAAATCACGAGTGAATCGGTTTCTTCTAGGCAAGCGAGCTCCATCGTAGACCGCATCGTCGCTTTACATCAGGCGAGTTGGCGCTCAAACGCAAGCCTATTAATAGATTAAAAAATAAAATAAAATAAAAAACTAATATGCACTAAATCATTAGCATTTTTTTAGGGAAATTAAAAACAAGATGGCTGCCTTACAAAAACTACTTGACAAGTTAGTGTTTGACATGATCAAAGAAAAAAAGGTCTTCTGGCATCTGGTATCTGGCAGTTGTCACAGAATTACGTCACTGTCCAGTTGCCACTTTATCCAATCAGCTGTTACGTGGTGTATCGTCATCTCTCTCGAACCTGTTGTAAATTGACATCATGACATCATTGCGGGACGCCCACGTCACATTATTTCTCGGAGTATTATACCTGGCGGAGTATATTATTATACCATGGTGTTTGACTAGTCATTGGCTTTTCTACGGCCGCTTGATTCAGGCTTGATTACTGCGATGCCACCATTGAGATTTTTTCTCAAAGGATGCCACCCAATGCCACCTCAACTTTGCATGTCATGTGTTCCGGGCAATGATGTTTAGTCTCGGGTAGGGTTACCATCAGGATTTGTCCTGAGGTCTCAGGATTTTTTGGCTTTTTTCAGGATTGCGGGCGGATTTTGTAAATCTCAGGAAATCTTAGGATTTTTAGAATCTTCAATAAAATAGAGTAGATTTTTCAGATCTTTTACATTTACAAAGTTACAAAAACAAAAAATAATCTTCTATTAATTTATTATAATATCTATTTATATAGTACCTATCAAATAAGCAAAAACCAATAATAATTTGAAAATTTCAACAAACTTGTAAATTACGATTGTGAGAAAGTTTTTAAATTGCGACAAAAACTCAGGATTTTTCAATGGAAAACGGGCTTTTTCTCCGGACTTTTATATTTTGCATCTGGTAACCCTAGTCTCGGGCCACCGGCAGGTTAGCAAGCTGTCAGTTATCGGATATTTTCTGGCTGACGAAACGTAGGTACAGCTACCGTATTACCGTGTGACGAAAATAAAAGAGACTCTTATAATAAAATTCAACTCGCTCACTATCCAGCGGTCGAACGACCACCTCAGTGTGTACTGGCCTTAGCAAGTTACCGCCTAGCTTTAATTAAGTTTCCGACTTTGAACGTGGAACTGAGTTTTTATTGTTTTTGTTCCTCACGGAACTTTTACTTAATAGGGCACTCGATGTGTTAATTGCTAAGCAGAAACTATAGAAAGTTTATGAAGTTAGTGCTTAATTGAGTTAAGTTCTTGTAGATTTGGTTTAATTAAAACTTTTTTAATCTACCGTATCGAACATAAATTAGAGCTTTATACAAACACTAGCGGTCCGCCCCGGCTCCGCACAGGTATAGTTATATAACCTATTAAAATAGCCTATATTAATCAGTTACCGGATTAGCAAGTGGAAGTGGCAGTGGGCAGGGCACATATCACGCAGAACAGATGGCCGATGGGGCCGAAATGTTCTGGAGTGGAGACCACGGACTGGTAAGCGCAGCGTAGGACGTCCACCCACAAGATGGACAGACGACCTAAAAGAGACCGCAGGGAAACGCTGGATGCAGGCCGCTTCCAACCGGCCCTTTTGGAGATCGATGGGGGAGGCCTATGTCCAGCAGTGGACGTCCTATGGCTGAAATGATGATGATGATGATATTAATCAGTGATAATGTAGCATTCAAATGGTGAAAGAATTTTTAAAATCGGTCCAGTACTTATTGAGCCAATTCGTTACCAACATACAAATCTTTCCTCTTTATAATATTAGTATAGATATAGATAAAGGGCTGCAGTGTGGTGTTTTTCCTAACGAAACATTTTTCATTACCAATGGCAGTGTCAATGGAGAAGTCAAAGACATACTTGCACCAGTTTGTTCTTGATATGGATAAACTAAGTAGTCTTCAGTCTTCCCGTGAACATGGTGCATGTAACTGCGCAGAAATATCGGGAGCTCATTCCACAACCTTACCACGGTAAATATCCCGTAAATAATCATATAACTTTAGTGAACAACCGTGATAGTTTAAAACAGTGTTATACTAAGTAGGTAGGTACTAGACCGAGATCTATGAAGACATATTTGGACCCCTATTAAAAATACAAAAATAGACGCAACGATGGTTGATATTTCTAATTGCGGTGATAACGTAATCCTATCGTTAACTAAACAGCTTTTCCATGGAAAATGTAATTCACACCTAACGACATAGTGTGGAAGCTGTTTTTTTTTTTTTTTTTTTTTTTTTTTTTTTTTTTTTTTTATATAAGAAATAGGCTTGCGCTTGACCGCCAACTCGCCTGATGTTAAGCGATGATGCGGTCTACGGTGGAGCACGCTTGCCTAGAAGAAACAGATTCACTCGTGATTTGAAGACACCAGATTGTATCTATCGGGGAACACCCATTCAGGCAGCGCATTACACAGACTAGCAGTTCACACAATAAAAGTGGAATCAAAGCGCTTCGTTCGTGTTTTCGGAATACCAACCATAAAGCGGTGTCGATTTTTTGTGCCCGCTCTGGCAGTCCGATAGAAAAATGGGCAGGAAGGAATTACTTAGATCATGAAGATCAGAAGCACACTCTCCGAAATGTATTCGATAAAAGACCGATACACTAGCTACTTTACGCCGATGCTCAAGACTCTTTTGGCTTAGCACTACTGTTCCGTGTAACTTTGTATAACTTGAGAAGCTTACCCCCACGCTGTATTATAGGTACCCACGGTATAGAAATACCTCGGGATACTAAATTAAATACGCATTTTCGTAATCCGTAACGCTTCAACAGCTTTCAGCGGGAATAAGTCTATTAGCTTAGGACTCTGGCTAGACTTTAAGCGTCTTTAGGCCGGTTAGTACCTAAATGAATAGACTTGCCTTCATTAAAGACACTGTCTACGTTTTATGGATGTTTTGGCTCAGGGCGGACAGATACCGTTGAATTGATTTCTTCTAAACTTGCTATTTACAGTGTCTACCATGTATTATGCTTTTTACAAGTAAAAATGAATCCCGATTTACCTTGGTCACGCTAAAACTTGAGAACGACTTTACCGATTTCATTCGTCTTTTTCTAAAGATTTCTAATACTTTGTAGAAGGTTCTTACGGAAAGAAAAAATAAGAAATTGCGTAGAAAATTGGAAATTTTTTGAAAGCTTAACGGCGATTTTAACTCGCGGGTGATACCGCGAGCCGCAGCTAGTATTAACATAATTTGTAACTTACAAAGAGAAGCGGTCTTGCGCGTGACGATGGAAAGAGGCTTTACGGTATGACACGCCTTGTTCCCTAGAGGATGTATGGGACGCGACTTGTGTCGATAGGTACTTTGGCGACGTCAAATCTTCCTGAGACACAAGGTAGGGTTGGTGCGGCTGCCAATTCGGCAGAGCAACACAAACGGCGCAAATATGCTAACCTCGGCAGTGGTTACATATTTGCGCCATTTGGGGTCGAGACATTGGGCCCTTGAAGGCCGGGAGCTCACCTAATTTTCAAAAATATTTTACTGCACCTGTTTGATGCAACGCTTGATCAAAATGCTGGCGTGTTTCTGGCTCAACGCATAAGCATTGCCATTCAGCATGGTAATGCAGCATGCTGGGTACGCTGCTAACTGGTAGTGGGCTTGAGCATTTGGATTGTCTTTAGACATTCAACGGTCTATGGGCAGTAACTGTTTTTGTAGTGTTAGTGTTAGCTTGTATTTTGTTTAGTTAATAAATGCGCACAAAAAGTAAATTTTTGAAAGTCGATTTTATCCTGTTTTTGAACATCTTATCGATTAAAAACTTTGTACTAACAATCAAACTGATCTGAAGATAAAACCAGGAGGTAGATAGTGGTACTCTTCAATGGCGAATCACACTGACTGAGCTATCTAGCGGGAAAGACACCAATCACCATGCTGCGTGAGCCGAGCGGCGCAATGACCACTGAGTCTAGAAACATTTAGAAGTAGAGTTCTTTATACAACAAAGGTGATGGTTTGTGTAGGGGTGAAGTTCAAAATTCATCTTCTAATGAGAGGATAAGGGATGAAACGTAAACAAGAAACGAAAACATAAGAGGTAAGAATACCTACTCGACATTTTGAAACCAAACCTCCATTCCTCGACATTACCAGTCTAGTACTATGTAGGTTTTACGCAAGACAAAAGCCTCAGACGGTAAGATGCCATTGTACCATAGTTTCTATAGCCACGCTTCTTTTCAATTTTTCAGTTCCCGGACGTCCCCTCTGAATTTGTCTTTCAATGCTCTGTGATGGAAACAGAGTTGTTTGTCGTAAAAGCTGAGTGGGTAATTCTAGTTTCAGAAGTTTTGTCTAGCTCGTCTATAGCTGAGTCAAAGATAATAATAACCACTTGATCGCGCACGAGTCATGATTTGCTTGTGCAAGATGTTAGCTACGTCGGTCATCGTATGCCGCTTGTGATTGGAGACTCAAAAGTCATTATTTCCGGCTAATACGCGTGGAAAATTGCCCAAGTTTTTCCACGTGGATCACAGCCACACTGTGGCGCGCTCCATGTCTCCGCTGATTCGCACCCGCCGTCATTTCAATGCACTCCTTTCCACCAACACTGATTATGATATTATTTATGACAATTGGAAAACTGGAACGAAAGTGTTTTTGATTTATTGTGAAAACTTAACTGATCAATGGGACAGGCGCAAAAAAGTCGATGACTTTGATGACAATTTTTATGACTTACGAATTTTATGTTGACATAATATTTTTACAGAAATTTGTTGTAGGTATTTATTATATTCAGTTTTTAAATTTTATTCGTATTTTTACTAGGAAATTTATTTTAGTTAAACAGTTTGTGAGGTAAATGTAAGTAGAATTTGTCCATTCTTATTCTTAACTGACCTAACAGACGTTGTCCTATCTTAGAACTGTCAAATACGCAAAGTAAAAATGTTAAATCTTATTTTTTTACACCTTGGGTTACATTATTGGAGTTTTAGTAAGGATCCCTATTTTTTTTTTAAATATAATAAAGCATAAGTTACCCGGGGATAGTTGGGAAGCTAAACTAGCTTCCCAACAGTGTTTTTTTAAAATCGGTTTAGTAGTTTAGTAGCCTATTCAATGCAAACAAACAAACAAACAATCAAATATTTCCTCTTTATAATGATTATTAGTATAGATAAATAATTTGAATTAGAGTTTGATCGATAGGCTGATAATGATGATGATGACTTTTCTTTAGTTAACAACTCTATCAAAACAGAAACAGACCTGTGCTTCTTCAGTCTTCCCGTGAACGTGGCATGTAACTGCGCCGAAATATCAGGAGCTCATTCCACAACCTTACCACGGCATATATCCCGTAAATAATCATATAACTTTAGATCTACGCTGACAGCAAATAACGCGTCATCCATTGTCAATGACAGACAAAGATAATCTAAACCAAAATTTACCAAAAATCTCAGTCTTGTCCCCGACGACCCCAATGTACCATCTGATAAGTCTAGTCTATGTATGCTTTGCTACATGTTTGATTTAAATTCGATCACCGTACACAAGAGCAATTCGATTACCACTCGTAAATATTTAAATTCGCGTTCTAAATTCAAAACAATATTTTATACGCCTGTCATGGCTGGAATAGAAAATAACTTTATTAAATTTGGAATGCTTGCTTTGAGAACAGAAAATAAATAATAATAATATTTGCATTTTTTCTTTTGTTCATAGACAGTAATATCACTATATTTGAATCAAAACGATTGAGACGTCCACTGCTGAACATAGGCCTCCCCCTTTAACCTCCACACTGAGCGACAGCCTGCCTTTTGCATCCACTAGATGCCCGCGACTCTCACAATGTCGTCGGTCCATCTAGTGGGAGGCCTCCCTACGCTGCGTCTTCCGGTTCGTGGACCTTTCTTCCCCATGGGTTATCGGTTCTTCGAGCGATGTGGCCTGCACATTGCCACTTCAACTTGCAAATTTTGACAGCTATGTCGGTGACTCTGGTTCTTTGGCGAATATCCACGTTTCGGATTTTATCGCGCAATGAAACTCCGAGCATAGCTCTCTCCATTGCGCGCTGTGAGTTTTTCCAAAAGGCCAACAGTTAAGGACCACGTCTCAGTAAAACATAACTCATACTGGTGTAATCCTAGAAGATTATTGTTTGTAAAATAAAGTACAGATATTTCAGAAAAATGCAAAATAAAATATGATTTTCGTTGATCACGTGACTTTACTGTAAACACTCTGTGTAGGTCGAATGTCCTTATGACGTCACACAAAAGTAAATACAGGCAACAGTTGTATGGCAAGAAGAACTCGTTTGCTTATGTGTGATGTCACTATAGTCACGTGGCCCCAAAAGAAGTTTTTACGAGGTAGCTTAATAATTTGAATTATGATCTGCCATATAAAACAAAATACTGAAAATTATGACGATGAAATCACAAGTTTGCTTAGTTAAAATATAATAAACAATTAAGGATGGTTTCGTAAAATCAGTCAATCAGTACCCTATTATGTAGTAGGTATAAATAAGCACTATGATCAGCTACTATGCAAAGCTTCTAAAAATACAATGGTTTCGCCGTTTAATAAAAATAACCAAAATCAAAATCGGTTCTGTATTCAGGTGAGCCATATTTTCAACAGTTCGAAAACAAGGGATAAAATAAAATACGAAATATGACATGCGGAAGCCGCTTAAATTGTGAAAAATGGCGCTCAAGTTTTAACTTTTGCTGTTGTTTCAAGATTTATAGCGCTTCAGTTAGACTTTCTGATTTAGGTTTGCTGTGCATTTGAATTTGAACCGGAGGATGGGCAGCAGCATCCTATTAGTACACGGTGAACTTACTGCGATCCCCAAGCCGCCCGCCAAGCGTGGGGATTATGGCAACACCCCTCTTTAAGAGGGAGGCCTTTGTCCAGTAGTGGACGTTTGATGGCTGATGTGTGTGTGCATTTGAATTACTATGACTATGTCCAATAGCGGCATAAATTAATTTAGTCAAAACAATAATACCTATTCTACATTTTGGCTACACTGCCAAATGGTAGTGGGCATGAGCCTCAATTATCTGTTGACCTTCAGGCTTACAGATAATCCAATGCCCACTCCCAGTTGGCAGCGTACCCAGCATGTCGAATATTATTGTTCTCGCGACTCGTGCGCGATCAAGTGGTTAATATAACCACTACACGTGGTCATAATTTGCTTGTGGAAGATGTAAGCCATGGTATAATAATATACTCCGCCAGGGATAGCGCTCCGAGAAAAAATATGACATGGGCATCCCGCAATGATGCCATCAATGTCATGGATACACGTACACGTGCATAAGCAAGAGCAGAATAAGTTATTTACAACAAGTTCGAGAGAGATGACGATACACCACGTAACAGCTGATTTTATGTGTTAACAGTAGCGTGAAATTATAACTCCCCAATATCCGTATATAACCTGTGGGAATCCAATAAATCAATGTGGTTTTGATAAAATTGTGTTTATTATATTCAATTCGGGCTTAACTTGCATTTTATTTAATAGATTATTAAAAGTGTAACGTATAGCGCTTGTGATTGGAGACTCAACGCTTGTGACTGGAAACTCAACGCTAGTGATTGGAGATTCAAAAGTCATTCATTCAATTCGCGCCTAGGATTGGCCCGTTCGAAAAATTTTGAACTTAAAAAGTGTAACTTGGCTTACGGCGCGGTAGAGGATGAGCATTGAGCATTCAAGTGGTTATATTATGTTTAGGTTATTGGTATTAATTAACTTGTATTTGTTTAGTTAAAAGGTTAAATGTTTTGTTAAAGGTACTTGTCAGAAAAAAAGATCTTAGAAATGTGCATTTAGTTATATTAGATAATTTGCGCCAAAATAAATAAATAATGACAATGAAATAATACTTAATAATTATATTAAATTGCAAATTTTATTAATTATATCGGGTGGATTTTTTAAACGCACCCGGAAGGAATGTGATCTAAATACTGGAGATAGCAAATTTTACTGAAAGGAAAAATTCCTTTATTTTTTTTTAATAAACAAATCTGCTTGCAAAGATTTTCTAAAATTAGCTTGTCATACTCGGTAATCAAACCGGCTAAAATCAGGTACAAAATAAAAAAAGATAGTAAAATATGGAGTACCTACTTACTACTAGTAGTAGCAGTAGAATGAAAACTAAGAATATATTTCGAGAGGTGTCCATTATTCAGGATTCAAAAGTAATTGAAGGCATGAACTTACCTCACACCAAATTCTAATAAAATCTGTTAAGGGTCCTGCACCCTCTGCAGCTCTCTCGCTCGCACATTTTCACATTATTGAAGATATAAAATCAATGAGTGTGAATTTCCAAAAAGTAACAAAATCATGTCATGGGGTCTATCGTAACATTACAAACAAAGAAATGTTTGCTTCGATATCTTGTAATTTGACGGAATAAAATGACACGAGAAATAAAAATCACTTGTTACCATTTTACTGTGTCAAATTAAAATATATCAAATTGACAATTTCTTTGTTTTTAATGTTACGATAGACACCATGACATGATTTTGTTACTTTTTGGAAATTCACACTCATTGATTTTATATCTTCAATAATGTGAAAATGTGCGAGAGAGAAAGCTGCAGAGGGTATACAGGACCCTTAAGCCTCACGAAGTAACATTTACAAACTTTCGCATCTATAATATTAGAGGGATTTAATTCATGTTTTACTTAATTACTTTTATAATAGTACTCATTCACCCCCTTACTAATAAATGTGGAATAGCCTCGGCTATACGTGCCAAGTAACTCCGTCTTTTGTCTTTTTCGATCGAGTAAAAATTTTTAAAGGACAAAGCACGGCGTAACTACTCCAAGACTATAACTCCACGTTTAGTAGTAAGGGGGCTTTTTTGTGATGAAATGGGCTAGCGTTTGACCACAGCTCACCTGATGGTAAATGACGATGCGGTCTAAGATGGGGCACGCTTGCCCATGAGGTGCCTATTCACTTTTCACTCTTGTCTTGAAGAAACCCAGGTTGTACCTTATAGGGAACACCGAGGCAGAGAGCGCATTCCATTCCTGTGCAGTTCGTATTAGGAAGGAATTTTGGAAACGCTGCGCGGACTTTATCAAAGTTCACGACGTAAAGATGGAATTTTCGACTCGATGACCTATGACGGAAATTGGTTGCCGGGATCAGCTTAAACAGCTCTTTTGCATTCTCCAAAAAGATAAAATAATAAACAAATTAATTTGTACAAAATATATTTATATTTAACAACGTTTTCAATGGTTAAATAATAAGCTAACAAACTTATTGGCTAATTTTAATAGGTTACATTAATACTGGTTGTGGAATAACAAAATTACTAATGTACAGCCTCAAGAATTTGATGATTTATTTAAATATACCATTGTTTTAAGCCTTAACAAATAATAATTTTGAGCACGCTTCAAACAACGTTATACAACCTACGTTATTGCAAAGAAAACAATAATTATGTATTATTATTTAATTATTAAACTTTATTCACGTTTTTAGGTTTTGGTCGTTTAAACACGGTGGACCTAAAAAGTGCGTCAGTCTAAAACCAACCAATATAAAAAAAATAAATTGCAAACTAAACTAGCATAATAGAGATTACTCAACACGTGCGTTTCTCTTACGTTAAAACTAATAACGAATTTTTCTGTATTGACTTCAATTCACAGAAATCTTTGGTGGGTTTCTACACCTTCTTACTTAAGTTTTAAATTATTTATTTACAATGTTTTTGTGTATGTAAACAAATTTCACAATTTTCATTTTTAAAAATGATCAGATTTTGTCTTACGAAACTCCGAATTTCAAAAATACTTACACATGTTACACATTCTTTTGCATTTACAGTATCAGTGTGCATAGCTTAACTTTTTCAACTGTTGATACTAGATAGTTTGGCATTCAGTCAAATTGTTCAACTTCATCACGAGAAAACTGTCCTAAGTTTCACAACGTACTAAGTTCCAAGTGGCCGTTACAAAGGAAAACTTAGATTGCTTTTTTTTAACTCCGGCCAACGTTTAACGATAGAAACTTGACACAGTTAAGTATTATTAAGGATTTTCAACTTAGAAAGTCGCAGTTAACAAGTTTCAATATTCTTGTTTTACTTTTTCGATACCTTGAAACATCTACCTTTTCAAGCCCTATTCACGAAGCGCCGGAAACTTTTCGGAACGTTTTCTGACACCCGTGAATACGTTTGCGGGTTTACAAAATGTACGCCTAAATTCTAATTGATAATGACTTAACTTTATGGCTACTATCACCTTGTCCTAACCTATGATCGTTCGTTTGAAGCATCCTTTATAGGATTAGGTATAGGGTATATACAATAATTACAAGTAAATTGAGCGCTTTGATCTGTCACCCTCAAAATGAATTTGGCTTAAAAATCGCCAATAGAAATCATCACCAAAGTATTTTAATAACATTTGGGGATTCACACTTCTCTGCACATCCTTAAATTATTGTAGACTACAAAAAATAAATGCATTATTTTATTTAAAAACTACATCAAAACAAATGTAACTTTTACATTTTCGTGATTTGAACACCCGTACTATATGTTTCAATAAGCAATAAAAAAACAACAAAAAAGATAATTTAATTAAGGAAGAAGTTCATATTTTAGCATTAAAACAAAGCTAGTGTTACTAGTATATAAGAAAAATCGTATTAAAATTGGTCTAGTCTTGCTAGTATTTGGTAGAGGGTGGCGCTCAATATAGCGTTTGTCAATGCAGCGTCCAATCCATGGGAAGGTCCCTGGAGGCAGATCTGGAGTGAAGCCCGGGCGGTGCGTGCGGCGCACCGCGGGCCGCATGTCAGTAATCCAAAGACTCCTCGTCCGGAGATCGCTTGCGGCAGCATAGCCGCCAAGCCGCACCTAGAGCGCACACAGCGAGAGCAACCGCTAGCCCGGCTCCCAACGCAGGACCAGTCCAATCCCCATTTCCAGCATTTCTCTTCCCTGCACACAACTCGGGTGCCTCATCATTCAACTGCCCCAACGGGATCCCTCCCAATGCATCCAAATAACCCAGCCTTCTCAAACTGTCCTCAGAATAGGCTTCTTTCTGACGTTTCTCTTCGGCAGTCCAGAACTTTCTCTCGCCAGAAGTCACGTTAGGGCAGTTTACGACTCCGTTGC
Organism: Agriopis marginaria; assembly: GCA_932305915.1. NCBI lineage: Eukaryota > Metazoa > Arthropoda > Insecta > Lepidoptera > Geometridae > Agriopis > Agriopis marginaria. The sequence goes on along the minus strand of OW029925.1, from coordinate 15,647,928 downwards.
AAATCAATCGAGCCGGTATGCATAGGCCTTCATCACCAGGGCAGATGAAATCGCAGCCTTGATTAGACTCTGAAGATTTAGAGCTGTCAGTCAAGCGTGAAGTCATTAAAGAGCCATCTACGTTTCTAGGCAAGTGATAGAGACCTGTCCAGATTATTTTGAAAGCAGCTTTTGCAGGAGATGCACTTCCAATGAAAACTATTCGAATAGACCTAGTCTTCTCCTTTTCGATCACTAATGGGTCATCCAAAGATTCGAACCCAAGTTCTCCAGCTGAAAATATCGGCAGTTTTTCCGTCTCAGACACGTTGCCTCCGCAAATGGAAAGGTAAGGTTCGACCCTGCCTGGAAGGTAAATCTGAATGTTTCCATCCTCGCAATGACGAGAAGCAAACTTAACGCTTTCAAATCTCAAGAAAATATCCTTTTTCTCCTCAATTTCCAGATCCCAAATGCATTGTATCCTCTTTGGAGGTTCCGTGTAACCTAATGCTTCAAGATGGGGGTATACAATTTCACCATCCGAAGTAGCCGCTGCTAGAATGGCTGGCCCACATAGGGGCCCGTGAACAAATTCATATCGAGCTTCAAAGAGTGGGGATGGGTTTTTGAAATACGAAGCAGCTGCATGAGCGTTGTCCACTATCAATTGCAGGTTTAAAGTTTCACCAGAAGAAACAACTCTGTAAGGTCTTACTCTGGATACCGTATTTGCGTGTTTAGCACAGATGCATGATCCTACAGCTTTTTGAACTGCCAGATGCAAAGGCAGAGGTGTTGTGCTTACTCCGATGTACGAGGTGTTGGCAGCTTTGCCTGGAACAGGCTCCCAGATGATCAGCTTATCAGCGCGGTCCTCGTAGCAGTTTTGGCAGGAAACTGGAGTGTATGGGTGTTCCTGCAACAAAATGCTCAAATAAATTCACGGGAATCACTCTGATATCAAATCACAACTTCTTCACGTTGATACGGCTGAACGGATTTGGATGAAATTTGTAATGGAAATAATACCTGATAGTTGTCTTCAAATCACGAGTGAATCGATTAGCTGTTTTAAGCAATCCAGTTTAAGTGTTGAAAAAAATTTGCGCAACCAGAAACCGTATCGGGTGCGTTAAGGTTCACGTTCGCGTGATTTTCCGAACTGCGCGATTTTAACGTTAGTTAGGGACCGCGTAACGAGTTGAGCATAAGGCCCCTGTACTCTAGTTCTGTTCTTTTACACAAATATACTTACTTATTAGCCCGATTCGATTTGTAATACGAACCAATAATTTTCAGTTTGAACTACAATTTGGGTGCCTAATTTCCATGACTGAATTCCATTACTCACAGACCATTGACTGTAATGTTATAAATGTTATTTAATTTCGCGAAACGCTATGGTAACTAATGGAAATTTATGCTATTACGCGCTATAATAATGTTACAGATACGATTTAACATGTTCAGTGGAATTGGATAATGAAAATATGGGGTATTGTTTTTAGGAGCAGTATTATCGTAGTAATACGCATGTTATTACATAATAATATTTGTGTATTTGCATAGTATTCATACTGCGTCACGTAATTTGACATTTAGTACTTCATCATCATCAGCCAGAAGACGTCTTCGCACGTAAAGTACACCCGTGCGAAGCCGGGCGGGCGGGACGCTAGTAAAATATATAAACATGAAAATAACTAGTATTTTTTTAACTTACGCGATTTGAACACATGTTTACCTCATCATCATCATCAGCCAGAAGACGTGCACTGCTGAATATAGGCCTCCCACTTTAAGCCCCACACTGAACGACAGCCTGCCTTTTGCATCCACTGGATGCCAGTGACTCTCACTATGTCGTCGGTCCATCTAGTGGGAGGCCTACCTACGCTGCGTCTTCCGGTTCGTGGTATTATGTTTTTGTTAATATATTAGGTGCTTGCTCAAAAATAATTGATCAGAATTTAGGGTTCCCAACCATACTGTTACAAAACAGTTTTATACTGTTTTAGCACTGTATAATACTGTTTACTGTTCAACAATCTACAACAATCAACAATCTAATTACGGTTCGAAAGATACAGCTGTTAATAGGTAGGACAGACGGACAGATACACAGACAGACAGACAGACAGTCATCGTAGGATTAGTAATAGGGTCCCGTTTTTACCTCTTGGGTACGGAACCCTAAAAAATTAAAAAACATACAAATTATTTACTGAAATAAAGAATCCAACCTCACCTTAAAGTTGACGCTGAGTACGGTCAGAATAACTCTTGCATAGATCCTTTTATCTGTGACGAATCTGTACAAGCAGTGGACATCTTCACCAGGTGGAGCTTGCTTATATACCAAGGTGTTGAGGGGAGACCTGAGCCTTCCAGCTCTTTGCTTCCAAGATGCTATCACTTCATCACAGGCTGTTCCAGGGACTGGCTCGCCAAAGCGTGTGTTGTTGAAGAAATCGTAGTGGGCCCAGTAGTAAAGGGACGATCTGTGGGGGAAAAACGAAGTCACTTTTCATCATCACCATTTTTCATCACTACGTGGGCACGAAACTGCGGGGCGCTGCTAGTACATAACAATTTGTGAAGTACCCTCTTCACGCATTTTTGTTATAATTATTTAAGCAACTCACCCGCTGTAGCTTCCAGTCTTGCTCTCAAACCGCACGAACATAGCATTTCCAGTAGACACGAAGTCATGCTTCTCCATCGGTCTACTGAAGGTGTCGCAGAACGTCTTGATGATCCTCGCGTCATCAGGCCTCGGCGCGTCGTAGAGGGTCAGGGATTCCCCGCAGTCGCCCGTCCACGGGACTATTGGAGACTCGATGCGGTTGATTCGGAAGCTGGTGGAAATAAAAGATCTATTACCATTTTAAATTGTTTTACTTTTATATAGAATAGCCACCAGCTCGCCTGATGATAACCGACCGTATGGCCGAAGATAGATCACGTTGGTCTAGAAGTAATCTGTTCACTCTAGCCTGGAAGATGCCTAGATTGTAGTCCTCAGGAAACAAGGATGGCAGGGAGTTGCATTCTTGGGCAGTACGTATCATAAAAGACAACCCAAGTCGTTGAGTACAAATATTTGGAATTTCCACGAGGAAAAGGACGTGGTAGTGTGCAGTCCTTCTACTTATCCTGTAGTAAAAGGGGGAAGGTGGAATAAGGTCCTGAAGCTCTAGTGCACACTCGCTGAAATGAATTCGATAGAAAATATACAGACAAGGTATTTTACGGCAGTGCTAAACTCTTTTAAATTATATTGTCTGGGTGTAGGTGAATTAGGTGATGGTATACTATTTAGTTGGTACAAGGTATGTCTTAAAACTATGACAAGAACTACCGGAGGGTGGGCAGCAATGGGTCGGCAACGTAGTTGCGATGCCTGTGGTGTTACAAGTATCCATAGAAGACGGTGACTGCTTACCATCAGACAGCCCGCCTGCTAGTTTGCCACCTATGGTTAGTTGGTAGGTTTACCTTGGAAAATACAGCCTCACGACCTGTCCAGGTAGCCCCTGCATCAGGTAAGTGCACGAGGTATGCGGAGGGTACCAGTGCGCAACCGACAGGAAGATGCCCTCGGTGTCTCCTGACTTCTTCAGGGACTCGGCGGTGAGTAGCCAGTCGCATGTCCCCACGCGGGAGCCAGGGGCTTCCACGTGGCCGGGCCAATTGCCCACGTTGAAGTGGAAGCCGGTGTTCAAGAGGGGTCCTAGGAGAGCATGAAAATATGATAAAGGTTTATTTATAATTGCTCCTATTAATATTTATTTTTGTCCTTTCTCGCCTATATACTCGATCCGAGAGTGATGGTGGCTGGTGGCTGAATTCAATCCTTGCTGCATTTTTGTGTGAAGTTTTTGTGTGAATGTGAAGTTTTTTTTTTTTGTAATTTTTTTTCATTTGACTTCCAACTCGCCTGATGTTAAGCGATGATTCGGTTTACGGTGGAGCAAGCTCGCGTAGAAGAAACCGATTCACACGTGAATTGAAGACATCCAAGTCAAAATAGTTACAGGATTGTAACTATTTTGATGATATTTCTATTGACAGTTTCGATGCTATCGCTCAAAAACGGCGAAGGAAAACACCGTGAGAAAACTGGTATGTTCAAGAACCCTAAAAGTTCAAATATATGACATTCACCAACATGCACTGGGCCAGCATGGTGGGCTATGGCCCTTATTGTCTTTCTGAGTGAAAGCATGTGGGTCAGCAATGTGTGTGTGTGTGTGTGTAAACATCTCCAAAGATTCAAAGAATTTAATAATTATATAGGATTACGCCTAGAATGTACTAAACCGAAAGGAGATTATTATGCTCATAATTATGAACAACTTTTACTATGGGACCAGCCCTGAAATCACGAAATAAACAGCAGTTCCATAGAAAACTAATGACACTCGACAAAACCTATGTAACAGCTGTTTATTTCATGATTTCAGGGCTGGTCTCATAAGTCATAAGTAATTTATTGATAAAATGTCAATTTACACGTCAAATAACAAATGTTCACTTAAAGTGAGAAAAATTACAATAATAATTACTTAATTGATTAAATTAGACTATATAAAAAAATAAAAAAAGTTAAAGTTATTAAATATAAAGTTATAGTCATAGTAAAAGTTGTTCATAATGATGAGTACAATGACCTCTTTTCGGCTTAGTACAGTCTATGTGCGTAACCCTGTAGTCATAACATGTGCAATTACGCATAAATCAGCAGCCAGTTTAACGTTTAACGTCCACTGCTGGACAAAGGCCTCCCTATTAGAGAGCCTAGGGGTATTGCCATAATCCTCACTCTTGGCAGGCGGCTTGGGGTCCACAGTACGTTCATCGTGTACTCATAGGACCATTTTCCGGTGGTTCTGGTTGCAGTTTTAGGACATACCCGGGTCCCATACATGTGCAATTATTTCTATAGGTACCATTAATAATTTATATACTTTGCATAAACACGTAAGTCCTTCAACTTCTGGCTGAATTTCACTCCCTCGTTCTTAACACTCAAGATAACAAGCAGTCCGCTTTGGAAACTCAACACAATTTTAGGATTTTGTTAGGGGTTGCAAATCGGCATCGGGGCGTGCCCTAAATATATTTTTCCGGTAGCAGCCCTCCCAATTTATCCCCAGGGAGCTATAACAAGCATTATTTACAGGTGCCAAGCTGATTTTTATTTCAGTAAAATGCGATTGTGATGCTTAAAATGGAGGCAGACTGGAATTAAATAGGCATGCAAATTTTAGCAACGGTAGAATCAAAAAGAAAATTTCACTGAATAAATAACAAAGTTGTTATGTTGTTTGTTGTTGCTTTGATATTATTTTCTTTATTCGTATAGGTTAGGTTTTAGATAAGTACACATAATCATTTAGATATCCCGTTGGTCCAGTTGGTAGTGAACCTACCTTCTGAGGTTGAGGGCGTGGGTTCAATTTCCACCTTGGACAAACATTCATGTGATGAACATTTGTGTTTGTTCTATATCTGGGTGTTTATATTTATTTAAGTATGTATTTAAAACTAAATATATATGTATATCAGTCTCTGGCAGCCATATCACAAGCTTTGCTTAGTTTGGGGTCAGATGACCGTGTGTGCAAAAATGTCCCTAATACCTTCGACCAAAATTAAATTAATGGACGGGCCCTAACCATTGAATTTGTTCAGTAAAAACGAGTCAAAACCATCGGACATATACTTCAACACCTAATTATAAAATGTACAGTATATTTGTAACAAAAAATAGATACTGGTTTTATTTGTGTATTTAAACTTCGGGAAAGCATAGGAATGCATAATTTTGTCAGATGTTTCGTTATCACGTAACAATAGACCCGTGTTGTGCTTCCTACAGCTAGAGACCGACTGAAACGAAGTGAGAGCCAGCGCTCATTTTGTAATCTTCAAAAATGCGCTTCTACTGGGCCCGTCCATTCATTTCATTTTGGTCGTAGCCTAATACGATATTTATTTAATTATATCCTTGCTGAGTCAACTAGGCTATTAAAATTACAACTGAATACAATGTCACACAGTCGCATGAAAACCTAAAAGTCTACAGGCATTATTCTCGCCTCTCTTGAATTTTCATGATCGTGCAGACAAGGTTATGACGTATCTCATTTCACGCTATACTTTGTAATGAACAGTGAAAACATGTTTGCGAAATGCATGTGCATTTTAATGCACAGTGCATAATATGATCAAGCCAGTAATTGAACGTATCTTTGCCATATACGCACGAACTGTATTTCAAAGGAGTTGCGCGTTCGCTGATTGGCTATTGGCTGTGTATCGGAGCTCAGGAAATGGATAGATTTTTTTTTTCATGTCTTAGAACTTTTGAGGTTCTTGGACATACCGATTTCCTCACGATGTTTTTCTTCGCCGTTGTTGAGCGATAGCATAAATTGCACATAATTTATTTAGTAAGTCATTAGTGCAGGGCCGAGGATAGAACCCCGTGCCATCATATTGTAAAGAATACATACTGCCGCCCGACCATCATCGCTCTTAACCTCCTCTTCATCATCATCACCATCAGCCAGAAGTCGTCCACTGCTGAACATAGGCTTCCCTCTTTAACCTTCACACTGAACGACAGCATGCCTTTTTCATCCGCTGGATGCCAGCGACTCTCACAATGTCGTCAGTCCATCTAGTGGAACCTATTGCACATCCTCTTACCATCCATTACATTTAAATTCTTACATTTAAAAATAGTCCCTAATACAGTGTTGTCGGTTGCATGTTAGACACATAGGTGTTGAACATGCAATCGACAACACTGGTTAATATAGGGACAGTCCAGTCTGTCCGCGAGCGCAGCCAGCATGCTGTTGGAGCTCCCCCTCACCCGCCGCAGTAGCGAAGTGCCTCTCTTCCGCATCGTCGCATAAAACAGTCTACGCGGGCTTCAGCAAACATTGTCAATGCACTACAGTACTGGGGGAGACCCAACATCATTCTGAACGCGTTGTTGAATAAATAAATAACCACGAAAAAGTCATGATTGCTCACCAGCTGGAGAACTGACAAACTCCACGAACAGGTCCTGCGAGGTTCCGATGATGGAGTAGGGGAACTTTCCCATTCCGCAGAAGGTGCCTATGACGGCTGCCGACTCGTCTTTACCATCGTAGACCTTGATGTAGTCGTATGGACAGTTTTCAGCACCTGTGGAGTAGAGATCTTTGTTGAATGGTAGATTATTAAGTAAGCAAAGCGAAGGTCTTAGAGTCTACATATAGAAACAAATCGCTGGCTCACTATTACAAGGTTCTATGTTATTTTCATACACGTTCTGTATAATTTCAATTTGAAATTCTTGACTTTGACTTGATAGCCCGTTGGTCGAGTTGGTAGTGAACCTGCCTTCTGAGCTTGGGGGCGTGGGTTCGATTCCCACCTAGGACAAACATTTGTGTTTGTTCTATATCTGGGTGTTAATATCTATTTAAGTATGTATCTAAACCTATATATGTATATATATCAGTCTCTGGCAGCCATATCACAAGCTTTGCTTAGTTTGGGGTCAGATGACCGTGTGTGCAAAAATGTCCCGAATATTTATTTATTATTTATTTATTTACTTTCATAAATATTGATTTAGCACGGTTTATGCTTGAGTAAAAGTATCTCTCTCAAGCATAAACCCTGCTAAGTCAATATTTATGAAAGTCAAAATTTTCAAATTGAATTTACAGAACGTGTATGAAAATAACATAGAACCTTGTAACAGTGAGCCAGCGAAATATCAAGATAACAGCACCCCAATATAACAGGCTACCGGACAAGTGTTTCATTTGTTAAAAATAACAGGTTTAAAATCACATAATTAAATGTAATTAAACCAATGAATAAATTATTGAATCAGCTAAAAAAAATTAGCTTGCGTTTGGCGGCCAACTCGCGCTAGTCTGTGGAATTAGTCTTCAAGACGAGAGTGAATCGGTTTATTCTAGGCAAGCGTGCTCCAACGTAGACCGCATCATCGCTTAGAATCAGGCGTGATGGTGGTAAAACGCGAACATATTAATTAAAAAAAAAAAAAAAACGCTTTTTACGGGTTCTCTGAATATCAACCATAAAGCGGTGACGATATTTCGTGCCCACTTTGGCAGTCCGATAGAAAAATGAACAGGAGGGAATTAAATCATGCAGATCTGATGCACACTCTCCGAAATTTAATGTATAGTTCTGAGATATAAGCATTGTAAGATTTTGTTTGGACTAGGTATAGATGCTCTGTCTCTTTCCCGTAAAGTTAGTGACACTATATGGCGTACTCATAAGTGAGATCATTAATAAGTATGTGTAAGACATTAAAACTGGGCCAGCGTGGTGGATATGGCCCAAATCACCCTTTCGGGGGTAGGCTAAAAGTCCAGCAGTGGACTGTTAAAAGGCTGATTATGATTATGGAGACATTAAAATGCTTATAGTATTCCTTAATTTTGAACACATTCTAATTTTGTTTTCGGTGATCGATTTTATTTAAGTAAAGCTTTTTAAAAGATAAAAAAAATTCAGTCCGGTATATTATTATGGTGCTATAGTGGACATTATCGTGGACATAATATAGTATCTCTACATAGCATAAATTGAAGTCGCTTTCCGCGTCTGTCTGTCTGTATGTCTGTATGGCCGCTAAATCCTCCTAAACCACGCAACGGATATTGATGCGGTTTTCACCATCAGTTAGATACATTTCCAAGGAAGGTTAATATATATAACTAGCGACCCGCCCCGGCTTCGTACGTAAATTACACCCGTGCGAAGCCGGGCGGGCGGGTCGCTAGTAATATCTAATTATACGTCCATCTTATACACGTTTGTTTCTAACAAATTGGTATTCCATTTCACGCACGTTTATGAATAAAATACTGTCCCCATTTTTTTGCGTTTGATATTGTAAAGCATTTTATTACATAGAGGTGTCTCCAACAAAACCAATAAGCGAAATCACAACGCAAAATCTGATGTCTAAATAGAAACTCGTGCTCACTGTCAAAAAAGTATTCAAGCACTTACTTCTGTTACTAGTTCGTCTTTAGTAGCCATCTACACGAACGATATCGACTCTTCTATCGGACTGCCAGAACGGGCACGAAAAATCGACACCACTTTATGGTTGATATTTTGTAAGCCCGTACGTAGTTCATTCCACTTTTATTATGCGAACTGCTAGTCTGTGGTATGCGCTGCCTTAATGGGTTTTCCCCGATAGTCTTCAAGAGTAAATCAGTTTCTTCTAGGCAAGTATGCTCCATAGTGGACCGCATCACCGCTTAACATAAGGTGAGTTGGCGGCCAAACGCAAGCGTATTATTAAATAAATGAAACCATTCAACACAATTTCAATTCTTTCATCATCTTTCAACCATTTTCCATCCACTGCTGAATTTAAGTTAGCTCTTCAGCTATCTGTTTCGCTCCCACTAGTCACGTCCACTGCTTCCAGTACGAGTCATCTCTTTCGCACATTTTAACGTATCAAATGTTATACAGTAGAATTCATATATAACGACTTCGCTTATAACGACTAACCTATTTTAGCGACGATATTGTTTACTCAAATTAGGTTTCATAATAAATGTACTCAAGAAATAATCCTGCCGTTTTGTGCGTCATCCGGTTAGTATGACATAGTATCGCCGGTCCCTTGAAGGTCGTTATATCCAGATTCTACTGTAATTTGATTTCATAATTTTTATTTATGCAAAAATTACATAAAATCATTAATTTTAAACAAGCTTTTATTTAAATGATACTCATAATATTTATCGTTTTTTTTTATTTTTGGCAGCCAATTCAATTCAACTCTTTATTTCTACCTCTTGACATTGTCTCAATGCTCTTAGGTACCTACGTCAATTTATATACATCAGCTATACAACCGCTTTGTATACCCAACAGGGCATAAAAAAATATTTGTTCATGACTATCTGTGACTTAATGTCGTCCAGGGTGCGCCATTATAAAATTTTTGTAACGTACAGCTTATAACCAGCGGACAATCAAGACGCTTCTAACGATACCTGTATAATTATTGGATATTGTATAATTATTGTACATTATATAATTATTGTATATCATATAATTTTTGTATATTATATACATCACACATCAGCAGCCATCAAACGTCCACTGCTGGACAAAGGCCTCCCTCTTAAAGAGGGGTGTTGCCATAATCCCCACGCTTGGCAGGCGGCTTGGGGATCGCAGTAAGTTCACCGTGTACTAATAGGACGCTGCTGCCCATCCTGCGGTGGTTCTGGTCGCAGTTTTAGGACATACCCGGGTCCATTATATAATTTATTGTATAATTTATAATTTATTAGTATATTATAATATAACTTTTGTGAAATTATAATACGTACTTTAGAAATTATGAGGGAACAGATAAACATACATACCTACCACCCACATAATAACGGTCAAAATCATAAGCCTCCTTTTTGCATCGCCGTCATCATCATCATCATTTCAGCCATAGGACGTCCACTGCTGGACATAGGCCTCCCCCATCGATCTCTAAAAGGGCCGGTTCGTAGCGTGCAGCGTTTCCTTGCGGTTTCTTTTAGGTAGTCTGTACATCTTGTGGGTGGACGTCCTATAAGCTGCTATTACGCTATTGTTGGCACCTAACTATATTCTTGGGATGAGGCATGAAGACACGCTCGTGGAAAGAACTCCTTAGAAGGTGTCAAAACAATTTTTTCTCTTCACAAGCAGACTTATATCAGGGTTGTGTGAAGCGACATGTTAAATTGAGTAGACAGCGTTTTAATAACGTACGTGGAGAATATACGCAATCTTTTGAGATATTTCGCTATACTTTCAGATATTACGTAATGTTTTGAGATGGTTTGCAGAATAAATACTTTTTGAAATGTTTGACGCTTTGACAGCGCCTTCAGGGAGAATATTTGGGAGTAATCGTTTGTATGAATCGCCTGAAATGACTTGAACTTTGCCTTTAACATCAAAGAGTTGGTGAAAGCAAAATTATCGACGTTTCCGAACTCAATATTTTACGTGACGCGTTAGAAAATGTTTGGTAACTAATCTTTGATTGCATTAATCTTGAAAGATGTTTACTTAAACTCAGTGACGTCAAAACGAGACGATTTCATTGAATTTAGTGTGAAAATTGGATGTACCTTGAACTAGGATAGGGAAATTAATGCAATATGGCTGCAAAATTTAATTTCCAAGAAATTAATATCTACGGCGGAATTTTTGTGACGACTATGCAATTATTCATAATCATATAAGTCTTATGTTGGTTGTGGTAGCTCCCCAGGACACTAAGTAGGTGATATAGTCATAAATATAAGATGATAACTAGGTCTCATACAAGTAAAAGGTGATAAAAAAAAAAAAACAAGTACGAGTCCAAAAAAAAAACTGAAGTTGAAATCATGAAAGACAAAGTTAGCTTTGTAGTTGACAATAAGGTTTTTCCATACATTCCAACTACAAAATGTAGTTTGTAACAGCAAAATAATAATTTTTAATGATATAACTTCAAATTTGTAACTTTAGGATTTATTCCTAATATGTGCTGTAAGATCTTGCTTTTTGTCAAATTTCATGATTCTAGGTCAACGGGAAGTACCCTATAGGTTTTGATTCCCCTGTGAAATCGCAAAATATGCGAAATAAACGTTCACATCCTTTGATTGCGTTGACTTACAACTTAAATTTTTTTACAGCCAAAAGAAACCGTATACCCACGTATTTAGTATAAATTTCAACTTGATACATTTACGCGTTCTTGAGAAAAAGGGTCTTGACAGACGAACAGACAGACAGACGGACAGACAGAAGGACAACGAAGTGATCCTGTAAGGGTTCCGTTTTTTCCTTTTAAGGTACGGAACCCTAAAAATCCCACTAGATGGACCGACGACATTGTGAGAGTCGCGGGCATCCAGTGGATGTAAAAGGCAGGCTGTCGTTCAGTGTGGAGGTTAAAGGGGGAGGCCTATGTTCATCAGTGGACGTCTTCTGGCTGATGATGATGATGATAATGACCCTAAAAATACTGCAGCCCCTTTTTTATTTCTGGTGTACACAATAAAGAGTTTCTATCTATCAACGTTGAGACAAATAAAATACTTAAAAGTACTTTAAGTAGGTACATATCAGTGTGAGGAATTGAAACATCGACACGCATGGCATGGGGAGAACCTTCGAGAATTTAATATCGCCCTGGAAAGTTCAGACTGTGCCCATTATTGGATACTCGTTATTTATTATGCCAATAAATTCCGCCGCCACCTCTCTTCCAGGAATTATGTTAAATAATAAAAGAAGCTCAAATATTAGCAGCGCTTGTACGTTCATCATTGTTTTCTCTTTAGTGAAAATACATATATGGGTCCACTTCTCCAGTTTTCCCAGGATTTTCAGCAGGGAAAAGTATCCTTTGCGGGTGCAGGGTGTAAGGGGAACACTCTCGAAGCCAAAAGAAGGTAATTGTACCTACTCATCATTATGAACCACTTTTAGTATGGGACAGGACCCTGAAAAAATCAGCTGTTTCATACATTTTGTCGAGTGTCAATGACCGTTTTCTATAGAACAGCTGATATTTTTTTGCGATTTCAGTGTTGGTCCCATAGTAAAAGTTGTTCATAATGATGAGTACAATTAACCTTCTTTTGGCTTCGAGAGTGTTCCCCTTACACCCCGTATATTGCCAAGTTTTATCAAGATAAGGCTCGTAGTTTAGTCTTGCAAAGGTGACAAACTAACAAATAGCTCCAGTTGCATTCGTATTTATTGGCCGAGCGAAGCGAAGTTCTCAAAGTATATGAAACAGATCAGCTATTCTATGTAAGTGTGTATATTATTTGTTCAACGATAACTTTGTATATCACAGGTCGAAACTGGACTCGATCAGCACAGGACCGAGGCAAATGTCATAGCAAGAGAGAGTCCTATACCCAGCAGTGGGATAAGGAAAGCTGTGGATAATGATGATGATGACGGTGATGATGATGATGATGATGAACTTTGTATATCATCATCATCATCAGTCAACTACAGTGAGTCTGAGAATATCCTAAGCAACGTCCTTCCCGATTCGTCATCTCTAAGGCACGTCTACCCCAACGGTTATCGGTTTTGCGACAGATATGACCGGCCCACTGCCACTTCAACTTGCTAATACGCTGAGATATGTCGGTGACTTTGGTTTTCTAGCGAAAATCTTCGCTCCGGATACAATCCCTCAAAGAAACACCAAACAAAGCTCTCTTTATAGCTCGCTGAGCGACCTTGAACTTTTAAACTGTTCAACTGTAAGTGTCCACGTTTCAGCACCGTAAGTCGATGGGTGGAATGCACTGGTCACGGTACCCGGTAGATGTGAAACATCAAACTCACACAGATAAGCAGTATAGTATACGCGCACCCATGCAAAAAAGAGTTGAGAGCAGTGATGTGGAGGAAGCATGATGGCATATGAGAGCGTCACAACGTTTTCTGTCACGACATACGAGAAGGGCTTACGCCAAGGTGCGCCAATAGATGTTTCACATCGAAGGTTGGCCGTCATAGGACGCCCGGCAGATGTGGCGCGACCGTCACATGACGTCGCGCCCGTCACGGCATAGGAGTCAGTTTTACTAGTAAGACGCGCCAATAGACGTTTCACATCAACAACCTTCTTCTTGGGTAGTCAGGCAAAAAGAAAAATGACTCAGCAACGATCTAACCTATTTAGACAGAGACACAAACCTGATTGTCCATGCAGGTTTTAGTCGGACCCTCCAGGGTTCAATTGACCCTTTTAGCTAAATTGGATTGAGTCAACATATCGAAGAAGTGACCTTCATGGTGCGGACCGTAGTAAATTTGAATGTATACAATACACAATCTGCTTATTTAAATTTTATATTCCCGGCACTTGTTAGGTTCAATTGCTTTTCAAAGAGACAGTAAAAAATGCTTAGGGAATTTTGTATCTGTGTTGCTGTGTATTTATAATTTGTATACTGCTTTGAGGTAAAATGGCATCATTTCCGATTTACTCTAAACTAAACTAAACTAAATTTGACAGCTCTAAAATTGTTGCTATCCTTCTTTCACATATTAAAAAGAAAAGAGAGGCAGATAATTTTAGTCCTGACAGATAGGTTGAGTTTAGTTTTATTGGTATGAAAGAATCTACGCTACTGTCTTTCTAGGTCATCGTAGCTGTAATACAACTGAAAAGATTTTGATTTTGTTTGAATCAATGGTTAGAATGGTGTAATATTTTCCATACAAAAAACAACAACGTGGACTGAAGGCTATACAGCTTTTTTATTTAATTTTTATTTAATATACATTATATAATTATTATGTTACATTTCATATTAGTAAGTCGTCTAAAAACCTATTTTAGATTTATCCAGAAAGGTTTTCGGTACTTCACTTTTTTAAATCTAGCCACTCTATCAGTCTACATTGATACAAAAAGATGCGCGGGAACACAAAGTGGTTGCTGTGGCTATCAAGGAGGTTGCTTCAAGGAGGTATATAACGCGAATGAAACCACGGGACGCAGCAAGACATAGAAGGTAACTACAGTGATCTTTTAGGGACTTTGCTGCCTGAATAGGTTTTCCCCGTCAGTTACAATCTGGGTGTCTTCAAGTCGAGAGTAAATCAGTTTCTTCTAGGCAAGCGTGCTCCATCGTAGACCGCATCGTCGCAGTTTATATGTCGTGAACTTGGATAGCGTTGCATCAATTTACGCAGTTATGGCAAAAAGAATCAAAATCCTTTTTTTGGTTATAAATAGTTAAGTATACAAATAAGTTAAATGTAATTTTGGAAACATGATTGGTGAAACTTTTCTAGATAGAATAATTTGGCAAAAAAAGGCTTTCTAAAACACGTTTTAAGTTTTTTCTCCGCGTCTGGAAAGTAACAATTTATTTATTCATATTCTAATGGTCATTTGTATAATGTAATTTAATGTAAACTTGTTTTATTTAAAATTATAATTAATTAGTTCTTGAGTAATTTGAAGTTTTTAGTATTTATGTCGTTTCCGTATTTAGTTCTAAGGCGGGTGCCGATACGTGCGTATGTCTTCCTGCAGGCGTAGATAGCATATTTTTGTCACTATTTCGCGTAGAGACAAAACTTGAATTAAACTATATTATTGAACTGATGACATATCGACATCAGTCGAGATGGCGGCCAAGCGCAAGCCTATGTATTTAAAAAAAAAAAAAAAAAAAAAACTTACCGGAAGTGATAGGCCTCATGGGGCAGGTCATGATGTTTTCACAGCGCTGACCATCGATGTTGAACTCTTCGTTTTCAATGTACAGCTTGATGTAAGGCAGACGGGTGTTGAGGTGGTACCTGTCAAGATGAAAAAAAAAATCTAAAATGTAGCTCGTAAAAATAGCTCATTAAAGAGTTTGTACATTGTAAAAGATGAATTTGAATTTGTTCAACAAAATGTTGCTAAACGCTTCTATTATAATTATAGTTTGGATTTTAATACCAAAAACAGTCTGCCAAAAACTAGCAAGGTAAACACGTATTTCACACAATGACATATTCTTACTAGTTCTTCAAACGCACACTTCAATATTGAGTGGCACACAACTGCAAGCGATATGATTAAAAATATCATCAAAATAGACGATCTAATTCATCATCATCATCATCAGCCAGAAGACGTCCACTGCTGAACATAGGGCTCCTCCTTTAACCTCCACACTGAACGACAGCCTAATTGCTTCGACCAAACTAAACTGAATAAACGGGCCATAACCATAGATCTTGCTCATTAAAAACGAGGCAAAACCGTTGGACATATACTTCAACACCTAATTATAACCATGTACAGTACATTTGCGGTTTTTTGATGTGTGTTTACACTTCGGGAAAGCACACGAGTCACGAAGGCATAATTTTGTCAGATGTTTCGTTATCAATTATCATGTAACAATAAACGCGTGTCGCACTTCCTACGGCTAGAGATCAACTGAAACGAAGTGAGCGCTGGCGTTTCGTAATCTTTAAAAATGCGCTTGTATTTCGATATATATTTTTTTTGTATGGTCGCGGTCGCGATCTTATGTTTCCGTCCAACGGAACCCTCAGAGTGCGAGTCCTACTCGTACTTGTCCGGTTTTTTCACATTGGCGGCAAAAACCCGACTTTAATTAATTCAATGACGTTAATTCAGCCTTTTCTTATTTATTTATGTCCACTTACTACATCAATAAGATATGAAAAAGTATATCACCGACAAAATTAGAACTAAATGTCAATGTCGCAGCGGTTTTAGAACCAAATGGCCTACTTCGTGATGATGGTAAGAGACCCGACGGAATGACTCTTATTCCTTGGAAGATGGGACGGCCTTTAGTGTGGGACGCTACATGCGTTGATACACTGGCGCCGTCTCACCTTCCAGAGACATCAAAACAGGCGGGTGGCGAGGCTATCGCGGCTGAATGCCTCAAACGGCGCAAATATTCCAGCCTTGACAGAGGTTACTTATTTGTGCCGTTTGGGGTAGAAACACTTGGACCGTGGGGGCCGAGTGCTTTCGAAATTTTTAAGGATTTGTCGGGGAGACTGAAAGTTTCTTTACGTGTCCAAAATGCTGGCCTGTATTTTGGTCAGAAAGTTAGCCTCGCAATCCAGCGAGGCAACGCGGCTAGCATTTTAGGCACTCTGCCTGAAATTAAAGATCGTTTGTACTATCTATAAGCCTTCGTTGCTTATGGATAGTATAAACGATCTTCAATTAGTTTAGTTTTTATTGTTGTTGTTAAGTATTATGGAGTCAATAAAAAAAAAAAAAAAATGTCAATTAAAGGTGATTAAAGGTGATTATTTGAATGATTTATTATTTACATATAATAATTTTAAGATTCCGTACCCAAAGGGTAAAAACGAGACCTTATTACTAACCCTAGGTTGTTTGCTTGTCTATCTGTCCATCCGTTAGTCCGTCTGTCCATCCAACCTTTAAACGGCTGTATCTTTCAAACCGTAATAGATAGCCAGTTGAAATTTTCACTGAATATGTCATGTTATGGCGGATTATCTAAGAAATAATAAAAATGTCAAAAAGTAAAAAGGAAAGGGGGTCCCCATACAACAAACGTAATTTTTTTCGTACTCTAATTAATGTAAAAATGGTAAGACGTACAAGCGTCAAACTTGGCATGATCATAGTAGGTACACACTCTAAAGTATAACAACTAATAATGGCCAAGTGTAGGTCTGTGACAAATTTCTGTTCATTAGCAAGTTATAACTGGTAATTTCGTTACTTAGACGACCTTTTGATAGCCCGTTGGTCCAGTTGGTAGTGAATTTGCCTTCTGAGCTTAGGGGCGTGGGTTCGATTCCCACCTAGGACAAACATTTGTGTGATGAACATTTGTGTTTGTTCTATATCTGGGTGTTAATATCTATTTAAGTATGTATTTAAACCTATATATATATGTATATCAGTCTCTGGCAGCCATATCACAAGCTTTGCTTAGTTTGGGGTCAGATGACCGTGTGTGCAAAAATGTCCCGAATATTTTTTTTTTTTTTTTTTTTTTATTTATCATGACGTCTTTCACTGAATCGAAATGCCACATTTTACAATTGAAGTTGGTTTTTTGAATTGATAGTTATTGTATTATGTGGTGGTACGGAACCGGGTCAGTGAACAAGCCCGACTCGCACTTGGCCGGTTTATTTTAGTTGCTTTATTATGGAAACGATATAAGAAATAATTAACAAATTTTGTGTAATGAAAACTCACAAATAGGTATATTAAGTAGGTAATAAGAAATAACTCATAGGGCTTCCATTAAAATCCCAAGCATGGATGCCAAATATAGAGAAAAATATTCGGCAGCAATTAGGAACCTTCTGTCAGCGAGTCCGACTAGCGCTTGGCCGTATTAATAAAACAAGGTGCTTATAAATAGACACAATTTATAAGAAAATTAAGCAGTAGTTTGTGTAATAATGAAGCTATCAATAGGGTCTTTCTCAGAGTTGCTAAAGGAGGTCGAAAAACGACTGGGACTTCAAACAAAGATTATATGGGTAAACGTTGTCTCTATTATCGCATTTCATGCGATAGGATTTTACTGGAGCTATTTATACGCGTTTCCGGCCAAATGGCAAACTTTAGTTTTTGGTGAGTGTTTTTTTATACGTTTATTTTTAATGGAGAATATTTATGTACTTGAAAGTTTGCTGTAAAAGGTTGTGTATTAGTGTAGTTAGTATTATAAATAGTAGTAAATAGACTTTCTACAACACTGTACCGATTTCAATAAGGGATCTAAAATATAGTCAATTTAAAACAAAACTAAAAAACTTTTAGTCGAGAAATGTTATTACAAAGTTAGTGATTTTATAAATGATAAATTTTTGTAATGACTGCAGTAGATCAATTTGTTTTTCATACTATTATAGTAATGTCTATCTGTTGACTATTTAAATTAATAACATCATAAATGAACTTTTGAAATTATTTCGACAGTTAATTAAATTAATTTTTTTATATAAATAATTCTTACGGTATTTTTATATCATCTTTCTAGATTTGTACGCCTACAAACTAGGCAAAACATGATTCAAAGTGACTAATATTTTAACCCACTTATTGCATTTGCACAAAACACGAGTAAATCATTATTTACTCGTGTTTTGTGCAAATAAATAATCTTTATCTTTACCTAGTGTTTGTTCTGTTAAAAAGAAATTAAAATTAATAGACTAATTTGAATGACGTTTTATTGAATGTTAGTTTTTTCGTCGCACCTTCAAAAGGCCTGATAGTCAATTTACTTTGGTATTCCCGATTCAAATGGCGCGTGAAGGTTTTCTAATTTAAGTTTTGTGTTGCTGGTATTTTTCCCTAGGAGTAATTTTAGAGCGGAACCCCAAAAATTACTCCTAGCATTTTTTTTTATTCTTTTAAAATTTGTGGTTTTAATTTAAACAATGTAAATTGTAAAATGTTAGTTTTTCGTTGCACCTTCAAAAGGCCTGATAGTCAATTTACTTTGGTATTCCCGATTCAAATGGCGCGTGAAGGTTTTCTTATTTAAGTTTTGTGTTGCTGGTATTTTTCCCTAGGAGTAATTTTAGAGCGGAACCCCAAAAATTACTCCTAGCATTTTTTTTTATTCTTTTAAAATTTGTGGTTTTAATTTAAACAATGTAAATTGTAAAATGTTAGTTTTTCGTTGCACCTTCAAAAGGCCTGATAGTCAATTTACTTTGGTATTCCCGATTCAAATGGCGCGTGAAGGTTTTCTTATTTAAGTTTTGTGTTGCTGGTATTTTTCCCTAGGAGTAATTTTAGAGCGGAACCCCAAAAATTACTCCTAGCATTTTTTTTTATTCTTTTAAAATTTGTGGTTTTAATTTAAACAATGTAAATTGTAAAATGTTAGTTTTTCGTTGCACCTTCAAAAGGCCTGATAGTCAATTTACTTTGGTATTCCCGATTCAAATGGCGCGTGAAGGTTTTCTAATTTAAGTTTTGTGTTACTGGTATTTTTCCCTAGGAGTAATTTTAGAGCGGAACCCCAAAAATAACTCCTAGCATTTTTTAATTTTTTTTTTTAATAATTATTAGGGTTGCATTAACTTAACTATTTGACATTACTATTTAAACCACAGTGTACGAACTGTGAAACATTTACTTGTAGAATAATCAAGTATTATCTGTAATAACCCAGTCCCAAGAATAAGTAGACTCATCAATACATATCATAGTACAGATTTAGATATTTTCGGAGGCACACTATCAAAATTCAAAATTAAATTAAACTTGACCATGGCCGAAATGGCCAACTCTACTTATCACATTTAGTATTTTTTTTTTTTTTTTTTTTCCACTTATTTGGTTATTTTTAATTTAACTTTTTTGGTTATTTTATTGCATATTAATCTGTTTTTAATTATTAAGTAACAAGTAATGCATGCTGTGCTTCCTTTAAAAGGTAACACATTTAGGTAAGTTCATTTATAAGATTTCAGTGTATGTAACAATGTAGTTATCAATGTGAAGCCTTATTAAATTAATAACTCGTGTTTTTATTATTATTTTAGCGTGGGCTATGTACGTGATATCTGGGTCTGGACTGGTCTTAGGTGCTCATAGATATTGGTCTCATAAATGTTTCAAGGCAACGCTTCCGCTGAAGATATATATGATGCTGTGCTTTGCTTCTGCTGGACAAATAGGGGTAAGTAATTGATTGATTCATAAAATATGTAACATATTTACAAAATAAATAAAAATTTATGATATACCATTAATTTTGTGTAATATCATCATTCATCATCATCATAATCATTTCAGCCATAGGACGTCCACTACTGTACATATGCCTCCCCCATCGATCTCCAAACGGGCCGGTTGGAAGCGGCCTGCATCCAGCGTTTCCCTGCAGTCTCTTTTAGGTCGTCCGTCCATCTTGTGGGTGGACGTCCTACACTACGCTTACCGGTCCGTGGTCTCCATTCGAGAACCTTTCAGCCCCATCGGCCATCTGTTCTGCGTGATATGTGCCCTGCCCACTGTCGGTGACTTTCGTTCGTCTACGGATCTCCTCATTTCTGATTCGATATCGTGAGAAACCCCGAGCATAGCCCTCTCCATAGCTCGTTGTGTGACTTTGAGCTTGCTTATGAGGTCTTCCCTCTTAAGGCACTGAGTAGTAGTTGTACATTGTAATATACTAAACGTTTGATTGAAAATTGTTGGCGCCAAAAGCAAATCACGGAAAATCGCGCGATGCGGTCGCCGCCGCTGGTCGCGGTCGCCTAGATTGAAATGCTACCTACACACCACAATGGTATAATAATATAATCCGCCAGGTATAGCACTCTGAGAAAAAATTTCACGTGGGTGACACCCACTGACGTCATCGGTGCCAGGGATTCACGTACGCGTGCATAAACAAGAGCAGAATAAGTAATTTACAGCAAGCTCGAGAGAGAAGACGATACACGAAACAATGGCGGAAACACTATTAAACAACTGATTTTCTTTATTACCAGTGGCGTGAAATTATAACTCCCCAATCTCCCTATATTACCTGTGGGAATCCAATAAATCAATGTGGTTTTAATTTAAACAATGTAAATTCTTAACTTGAATTGCTTTGCTTGCGGACAAACCAAATGACAATTGAAATGCTTTTAGTATTTTATTTAATAGATTATTAACAAATTTGTTTCCCAATATCTGAGTTTGTTGCAATAAATTGGCAACTGGACAGTGACGTAATTGAGTGTCAACTACCAGAGCGCTAGACATTGTTTTATTGTATCATGCACGCCACAATGACGCGCGAAGCCTCGAATCTCCAATGAGTATTGCGCAGGACGGACTTGAATTTTTTTTTTTTTTTTTTTTACGCTGATAAGTGCGCGTTTGACCACCAACTCGCCTGTTGGTAAGCGACGATGTGGTCGAAGATGAAGCACGCAGACTTAGAAAATACCTATTCACTCTGGCCTTGAAAAGGCCCAGGTTATATCTCTCAGGGAACAGGGAAGCTGGCAGGTTGTTCCAAACTTTGGCCGTACGGATTAGAAACGTAGAATCGAAACGTTTGTTTGTTTGTTTGTTTTTAGAACTCAATTTTTCGATGGGTCTGCGATCACCGCTTGCACCACAAGTGCAGCGATACAGATGGAGACCCCCATAACATAAAGCGAGGGTTCTTTTTCGCGCACATCGGCTGGCTGATGGTGGAGAGGAACAGCATTGTGAAGGAAAAGACACGCCAGATTGACATGACCGATATTCTGCAGGATCCTGTCGCTATGTTTGAACGCAAGTCAGTACAATGTTATATCATTGCTTTGAATCGAAATACCATATTTTACTAATTTAGAAGTCGTTTTTTTTATTGAGAATTATTGTATTTTATGGTGGTACGCAACCCTCAGTGTACGAGTCCGACTCACACTTGGCCGGTTTTCCATAACAACACAAGGTACATTATTGGTTTTAAATAGTATTTTTTATGTTTCCACAGGTATTCGAATAGATTGAGTTTCATTTTTGGCTTCATTCTTCCAACTATTACTGGCATCCTGCTCTGGGGAGAGACTTGGCAATGTGCTGTGGCATGGCAATGCTTTATCAGAGTCCTGGTAGTTTTCCAGGTTGAAATGTCAATCAATAGCTTCGCGCATACGTTTGGAACCAGAACTTACAACAAGTGAGTGTTATTTTCCTAACGAGCCTTTATTAATGAGACAAATAACAAGCTTAATATCACCAAATATCTAAACTATACTTAGCTTATTATACAATAATGATCAATATACAGGATGTAAGGGGAACACTCTCGAAGCTAAAAGAAGGTAATTTTACTCATCATTATGAACCACTTATAGTATGGGACTAACCCTGAAATCGCGAAAAAAATCAGCTGTTCCATACATTTTGTCGAGTGTCAATGACCGTTTTCTATAGAACAGCTGATATTTTTTTCGCGATTTCAGGACTGGTTCCATAGTAAAAGTTGTTCATAATGATGAGTATAATTATCTTATTTTGGCTTCGAGAGTGTTCCCCTTACACCCTGTATATAAACCTATTTCAACGTTAGTAAGCGCCTGAACAAAATTATTGATATTGCCAAATCAACAGGCAATCGAACAAAATTGTTCATATTAATAGAGCTAGATCAAATTTTATGAGGCAAAATAAATTAAATTTAAATAATTCTGCACTTTACAATGTACCTACAAACTACAATAAAGGTATTGAATTTGAATTTAAAATATGTTTACAATCGGCAAAGACATAAAAAGCTGCTGATTGAGGATCCCTTTTTTCTTTTTCTGTTTGTTTTTCCTTTTAATTTTTTGTTATTAAACTTATCCGATAGCCTGATAGCCCGTTGGTCCAGTTGCTAGTGAACCTACATTCTGAGCTTGGGGGCGTGGGTTCGATTCCCACCTATGACAAACATTTTATTTGTGATGAACATTTGTGTTTGTTCTATACCTGGTTAATATCTATTTAAGTATGTATTTAAAACTAATATGTATGTATATCAATCTCTGGCAGCCACATCACAAGCTTTGCTTAGTTTGGGGTCAGCTGACCGTGTGCAAAAATGTCTCGAATATTTATTTTATTAAAAAAATATTTATCCTTAATTTGATCCCTACAATTACTTTTTTCAGATCCATCAGGCCCACGCAGAACATCGTCATGTCATTCCTCACAATAGGCGAGGGATGTCATAATTACCATCATACGTATCCTAGCGACTACAGATCAGCTGAACCCTTGGACTTCCTCAATGTTTCTACACTTCTCATAAGAACTTGGGCTAAGATAGGACTCGCGTATGACCTAAAGGAGTCAAGTTCCGGTCAGACTAAAGTAAAGAAGTAAAAATTGACTCTTTGTTTTAATTTGGCAAGTAGATTCCTTAACTGCCTGTTATCCGAGTCGCGTAGGCAACCAAACGCTACCTCAGCCCCCGCCAAGTTATAGCGACGATGTATTTTGCCACGCAAGAGTAAGGAGGCC
This sequence comes from Agriopis marginaria, assembly GCA_932305915.1. Lineage (NCBI taxonomy): Eukaryota > Metazoa > Arthropoda > Insecta > Lepidoptera > Geometridae > Agriopis > Agriopis marginaria. Next base: position 15,624,359 of record OW029925.1, on the reverse strand, counting down.
AGCGGGGGGAGTGCAACGACACAAACTAACATAGATCCGATCTCGATGATGCCTGGTGCGGTACTGAGCGCGGCGCGCGCAAATACTCGCGACCTTTTAAAGCTTTTAATTTCACAAAAAAACGAAACTATCAAAAATCTATCCAAAACAAAAAATGTTGAATAGGATTGCCTTTCATTACATTTCATTACAGATGTATCTGTGGCATGTATTTTTTTCCAGCTCAAATATTGTGATTTAACTGAATAAAATTGATTTAAAACCGTCAAATTTGGTATAAGAGGCCGAGCAATTAGATTCCTTCATATAGGGTGTAGAGGTCCTTTAAGAAAAAGGCCGAATTAAGGAGGGAAATGGAGGTTGAATATTTATATGAAAATCATATTTTTTATTTGTTAGGGAGGTTTGGTAATTTGGTATTCTGGTTAATAGTTTACAACAAATATACTGTTTAGTATTTTTACAGAAATGACGGATTAAGGACGTAAAAAAGAAATGTATTTTGTCGCCAAGGTCGTCGTTGACTATAAGACCAACAAAATTCAAAAACACAATATGAATGCACAGTCTGATTGAAAAATTACTGTAACAATAGCTGAATTGAACGAGAATAGATGTGACCGGAGGGTCTTTGCTCTGTTGAAACGAGTTATTCATTCAGACAACACTTTGTCTTCAGTTCATTTCTTTTGAAAGATTGCGAGACAGATTGGGTTTGCTTTTTTGCTAGTTATTTGTGTTGCTGATTGTTTTTCTTTATGGCATTTTGATACTTGAAAATAAAGTTTTAGTTTTAACTTATTTAACGACTTTTTTTGTGCGAGTAAAGCTGGTTTCAAACTATCGGACGCAGCTGATGGACGCGGCTGACAGAGGCGACTGATAAGTGTGCACAGTCTTTCAAAATACAATAACAGCTGATTTCTGTCGGACGTCCACGCTCAAGGTCGGGACGTAATCTTGGGCTGACCTTGAGCGTCAGCCACGTCCATCAGCCGCGTCAGGTCGCCTGTCTATCTTGTGGGTGGACGTCCTACGTCCTATTGATGGGTACTGAGAAAAAACACGTCTAAAATAATATTATTTAATTTTAATAATAAAGTAAAAATTCATGAATTTGTTTCGTTTTCGGAGACATATTAATATTATTACTATAGACGTGTTTTTTCTCAGTACACAACAAAGACAGACGACCTAAAAGAGACCACCGGGAAACGCTGGATGCAGGCCGCTTCCAACCGGCTCTTTTGGTGATTGATGGTCCGATGGCTGCAATGATGATGATGATGATGATGACGCATCAATAGATAAGAACATTTTAATCACTGTAACTTGACTTAAATTCAGTCTGTTGAAATGCCACACAGGAACCGCACAAAAGCCATTAATGCCTAAACTATCCGGTAAAGTCAACTATTCAATGCGATCTCTGTTCGGCACTGTTTGTTTAGGCTCGCAGTTAAACTGTTTGTCGCCTTTGTTCCATGCAGTATTACGCGATCGGGATTGGAAATGTAAGCTGGGCTTGAATTTGACAATATTTTTGTATATTTCCATCCAGCGTTTAAAACTAGGTGAGCGCTCCAAAATTTCCGAACCATAAGTACCTAATCTAAAACCAAACTAACTTAAAAGGTACTTAATTAGGTAACTAACTTAAAGATAAAGCTACTTGCAGACGAAGACAGTTACTAGCGTAAGTACCAGCGCCAGCTCTCAAACGTTAATTGCCACTTGCGTTGCGACGCTCTGAAATCGTGCGAATAGTGTATTTGGGGTAAGCGCTCGTTCAAAGAGCTTCCCAATCTAAGAATAAATAATTTTAAATAACGTTGAAATTTCCCCCAACTGTCCCCCCTCCAGAAAGTCTTGGTGCCCTTGTAAACAGAGCGGCAAACATGTAAGATGCAAACCGCTGCTGTCCACCTGATGGTAAGTGGTAATCGCTGCTTATGGACACCTGCAATACTAGCGGTGTCGGCGAAGCTTTACCACCTCGAAGAGTTAAAAAAATAAATATAAGCATCAACAAATAAATAGTATACAACAAAATATTAAATTACATAAGTAAACAGAAAAATAAACAAATTGAAATACCAGTTCGTTGATCACCGATTAATCTATATATCTATATATTATATAAAAGCGAAATTCATCTACTCACTCCCTCATTAAACACGAAATCTCGAAAACCACTTGACCTACGAAGCTGAAATTTGGCAGGTAGATTCCTTATGGGGTGTAGATATCCGCTAAGAAAGGATTTTACGAAAGGGCCGAATTAAAGATGACAAAAGGGGGTTGTAGTAGCGAGGCCGAAGGCCGAGCTCTACGCGTACGAAGTAGCGGGTTTCAGCTAGTAATTATATAAAAGCGAAATTCATCTACTCACTCACTCATTAAGCACGAAATCTCGAAAACTACTTGACCTACGAAGCTGCAATTTGGCAGGTAGATTTCTTATGGGGTGTAGAGGTCCGCTAAGAAAGGATTTTACGAAAGGGCCGAATTAAGGATGACAAAAGGGGGTTGGAAGTTTATATGAAAGTCTAAGCGTACGACGTCGCGGGCAAAAGTTAGTAATAGATATCTATATCTATACTAATATTATAAAGAGGAAATCTTTGATTGTTTGTTTGTTTGTTTGTTTGCATTGAATAGGCTTCGAAACTACTGAACCGATTTGAAAAATTCTTTCACTGACGGGAAGCTACACTATCCCCGGGTGACATAGGCTATAATTTATACCCGTGCAAAGCTGGGGCGGACCGCTACCGCTAGTATATCATAATAATATCATATGAAAATGATGTTTGTAGAAACCCTTTTTAAAATGCACCTCACTGTTTTACTTCACCCCTTGCGTTTTATTTCAAGTGTAATAAAGCCCAAACCTGCAATGTAAGTTCCTTGGGTAGACGCCAGGGTATGCAGCTGATTGCACGTAGCAGGTCTGTAGTCTGCAGTCTCTAAACACTCGTTCGCAGTACGATCTGAGAAAAAAAAGATCAATTTTATTTAATACGATAAACCTTTTTTAACTCCTGACGCAAAAAAAGGTGGGTGTTATAAGTTTAAGGTGTGTATCTGTATGTCCGTCCGTAGCATCTTAGCTAATCATCATCATCAGCCAGAAGACGTTTACTGCTGAACATAGGCTTCCCTTTTTAACCTCAACACTGAACGACAGCCTGACTTTTGCATCCAGTGGATGCCAGCGACTCTCACTATGTCGTCGGTCCATCTAGTGGGAGGCCTACCTACGCTGCGTCTTCCGGTTCGTGGTCTCTACTCAAAAACCTTTCTTCCCCATCGGTTATCGGTTCTTCGAGCAATGTGGCCTGCCCATTGCCACTTCAACTTGCAAATTTTAACAGCTATGTCGGTGACTCTAGTTCTTTGGCGAATGTCCACGTTTCGGATTCTATCGTGCAAAGAAACTCCGATCATAGCTCTCTCCATTGCCCGCATCAAGCATTTTAGCTGCCAAAGGGCTAAACTGATGTATTTTTTTATTTTTTTTTAGTAATTATTTAAAGTATTATTTAGCTTAACTTTATGATTCAAGGAAATCTGTTCAGCTGTTTGAAGATTATCAGCAATTATATCGAGGGTATAAAAAACTCCAACTTTTTGAATACGGGACTTGTAACACATTGACTATGCCAATGTATCGAATGTCTTCCTCTTACAATAACATTTGTAACGATTTGGATATTTTTAATACTACATCAGGCAGTATCAAATAACATTGTAATTTAAGTAGTCAAATCAATCTTTAGTTTAATTTAAGTAGTGTTATAAGTAGTGTATTAATTATTATTGCTATTGTATTCATTCATGTGCACGCAGTGTTCACTTCTAGGAGGTCGTACATTGCCATATTTATATGTATTTAAAAAAAAAACAAATTTAAAGATGTTACGGCCAGTTTAGTGAACCAATAAAAAAAAAATAAGAGAAACACAAAATATATAGGTAAAATTAATTTCACAGCCATTTTTTTTTAAATTTAACTATAATTATCCATCGCTAACCTTGTTATTATCAATACTAATATTATAAAGAGGAAAGATTTGATTGTTTGTTTGTTTGTTTGCATTGAATAGGCTCCGAAACTACTGAACCGATTTGAAAAATTCTTTCACTGTTGGGATGCTTCACTATCCCCGGTTGACATAGGCTATATATTCGCCCGTGCGAAGCAGGGGCGGCCTACTAGTTTGTAATATATGAAACACCAGTCAATATAAAACATATTGTTATAAAACCAATCCGAACACACTCCATCAGCACAATATGACCTCACATTCAGTGCAGTTGGAGAATCGATGGTTCTCATCTCTACATAGTATAAATTAAAGTCTGTCTGTCTGTATGTCTGTATGGCCGCTAACTCCTCCTAAACCACGCAACTGATTTTGATGCGGTTTTCACCATCAGTTAGATACATTTTCACGGAAGGTTTATAAGTATACGCCGCCCGCCCGGCTTCGCACGGGTGTAATTTACGTGCGAAGCCGGGGCGGGTCGCTAGTAATACATAATTATCTTATATTATATCAGTCAGTTGGCCGATGGGGCCGAAAGGTTCTGGAATGGACACAACGGACCGGTAAGCGCAGCGTAGGACGTCCACCCACAAGATGGACAGACGACCTAAAAGAGACCGCAGGGAAACGCTGGATGCAGGCCGCTTCCAACCGGCCCTTTTGGAGATCGATGGGGGAGGCCTATGTCCAGCAGTGGATTTCCTATGGCTGAAATAATGATGATGATGATGATATTGAAACGTTCACCAAGTGAAGCTTGGTGAAGTCCTACCTAGCAGTGGACAGGTGTTTCAAAGGAAAGAGTTTATGATAGTATAAGTTAAAATTTAATTAGCGAGCGAATGAATTTACAGTTCAGACAGAGGGTCGTGAGCTCGGAAAGTGATGGCGATAGAAAACGTGTTGGTCCCTTGTTCAGAGACTTAGCTTGAAGAGCTGGGGCGCCGATTGCCGCGTGGCTCGACGCGGCTCGTGGCACGTAGGATGTCAGCAGGGCAGCGTAGCGACGAGACAGCTCCGCGTAGTTTTCAGAGCGTGGCCGGAGTACGGTCAACGTGGTAGTTGTTTGGGGCGTGGCCGGAGTACGGCCAACGTGATGGCGAGTGCCGAGCTGGGGCGTGGCCGGAGTACGGTCAGCGTGTCACGACAGCGGGGCGTGGCCGGAGTACAAGTAGAGGGAAGGACCCTGAAAATGCGTTGAAGAACCACGCATGAGGACCAGTACGGACAGCCGCTCGGCCACGTCGTGTGAGATCCCGAAGATAACGGCAGGTCGGACCAGGCGCCCATAATTATCTCACATGACGTGGTACCGGAGTTAAAACACAGTTTTTGATCGGAAGGATCCAAGATTACAGAATGCTTTAAGAGCTTAGAACACAATTATATTAGAATGTAAGTACAGCGCGCGTCCATATCAGCAGATTTTACGGATATGAAACGCACTTGCACTGCGTTTTACAACACATGATGCCTGCATTTTAAATTCAATTGACAAATAATGATTAGCATTATTTGTCGAGACAGATTTCACAATTAACACATTTTAAAAGCATTTTCTATTATTTCTCTTGAAAAACTTACCCGATTTGGAGTACGGGGCTAACAAGATTTTAGTTGAAGATTATAAGTTCTGAGCGACTTTCTCACTGAAATACAACTGCACGAATGAGCTCAGATTTATGGTTCGGGTCCTATAAATAGCATATTCCTTCTAGAAGGAATATGATATTTACATACCCGCTTTCTTTTTAAATGCAGTATTTATTTCCGTGGGTTAGAACAATGATTTTTTGCTTAACGAAATGAACTGACTGACTTTACGTCAATCATCTTCATTCTGTCAACAATGTTTATGTCATAGTAGTGACCTTTTTTATTCATTAAGTTTGGCTTCTAGCGTATGTGCCATTTGCCATGAAATTAGAAGTAGGTAACGATCTTAGAACGTTACAATATCAGTACGAAACGCATCACATAAAAAATTTAATCAAAAAAAAAATTGCGAATTTTACGAATCGCGTATTTGTAATTCGCCATCTGAAGATATTTTGACACTTGCTTAATTTTGGCTACATAATTATGATGAGATCATATGAGATTCACTCCATTTTATGAGATGGCATGACCGTGAGTATCGAGCACTGCGTTATGGATAGTAGGATTGTTTTTTTTTATGCCATAGGTGGCAAACAAGCAGACGGGCTGCCTGATGGTAAGCAGTCACCGTCGCCTATGGTCTGTAACACCAGAAGCATCACAAATACGTTGCCGACCCTTTAGAACTCGATTAACTCGCCTTTTGAAGAACCCCATGTTGTAGCTTCTTGGAAACACCGTAGAAGGTAGCTCATTCCACATTTTGCAGGTATGAGGCAAGAAGGATCGTGTGAATCGCTCAGTGTGCGATTTCTACTGTTCTATGATGTATGGATGAGCCTTCAGGCGGTGGCGGCTAGTGCGATGGTAAAACCGCGACGCCGGCATCGGATAGTAAATAATAACCTTCATGAGATATTATTATACTCGTATCCGCCGGCACCAATGACCCATTGCTCAATAAATCGACGTCTCAATACACCGACTACTCATCACTCCGAATAAATCAAGTCCGGCCTCAATTACTTAACAGGCTTATCCCGAGTCGCAAACGTAGAATCATTCAGCACCAAATGGTCCACTTTGAGCTCTACGTGACCAGAATGACGTATAAATCGCTTGGAATAGTCGCAAATAGTGATAGTGCCGAATGATTTGTTCGAATTATTATTCGAATCACTTGACAGAGAAACCGTTCGACTATGAAAGAAGAAATAGTAATGTTTTAAATAAATTTATGATTTTACCAGAATCACCGAAAGAGCTATTAAAATTTGCAAGTTGAATGGGCAGACCACATCGATCGAAGAACCGATAACCGTTGGGAAAGAAAGGACCTCCCACTAGATGGACCGACTACATCGTGAGAGTCGCGGGCATCCATTGGATGCAGATGGTCGGCTGTCGTTCAGTGTGGAGGTCAAAGGGGTGGCCTATGTTCAGCACTGGACGTGTTCTGGCTGATGATGATGATGAGACGAGTTTTTTTGTTTGTTATCAAGCTAAAATTAAGTATTTTGCAACAAAGATATGTGTTTTAAATTTGTTCAGCCAGCAGCCAACTCAGCCAAGTCATGGCAGCAAGTCGCATACAAGTGGGTTCGAGAAATTATCCAAACATACTCACGTATCTATCAATCAATGGATTTCATTTCATCGAGTGATCGAGAGACTAGAATCGAATTATCCCAAAAAAACTCATTAGAATGAAAATTACAATAACATTTTAAATAACTTGCAAAGTAAAAATTCGATTGTAACAGTAAATGATAAATTTGGCTTATTCGATTTTTAACTTTGGGACTAGAGATCTCTCATCTCTAGTGACAAAGTCCCGTTGCCCACCTATTATCGCTAGAGGTGATTTACGCAGGGTAATCAAGCTTTCGGATTGGAGTAGCTGGCTTCTATTCGGCTATTTTTGGCCATTTTTGCTGATAGACTGCAGCTTCGAGTGGAAAACGTTCGTCGTAAATTTTTGAACGGTATAGTAAAGTATAGGAGTCGCTGGCATCCAGTGGATGCAAAAGGCAGGCTGTCGTTCAGTGTGGAGGTTAAAGGGGGAGGCCTATTTTCAGCAGTGGACGTCTTCTGCCGTGGTAGCCCATTTGGGAGACCGCTAGAATTGAAAGCGTGAGGACGCGGGTTCAAACCCCGGGCCCGTACCAATGAGTTCTTTGGAGCTTATGTACGGATTTTCATACCACTGGCTTTTCGGTGAAGGAAAACATCGTGAGGAAACCTGCATACGTACGGAGAAGGAATTCAATGGCGTATGTGAATCCACCAATCCGCACTGGCCCAGCGTGGTGGATATGGCCAAATCACCCTTTCGGGGGTAGGGTAAAATCCAGTAGTGGACTGTTAAAAGACTGCCTATGATGATGATGTCTTCTGGCTGATGATGATGATAGTAAAGTCTTGATTAGTTTGATGTCTGCAGAAGGATTAATCAGAATAATATTTAAAAATCAAAAGTGTGTTTGTTTGTTTCACACAACCACACAAAACTGATTTCAGGGTGGCCCCATATTAAAAGTTGTTCATAATGATGAGTACAATGGTATCCCCGAATACTTCTACTGTCTAACCAGTCACCCAGTATAGTTTCATAGAGAGAGTGATATAGGGTAAAGTAAAGTTTACCCCTGAACATGTACGGTTTTGGAAGGAAGGTTTTTTTTATTTATTTAATAATAGGCTTGCGTTTGACCGCCAACTCGCCTGATGTTTAAGTCCACACGAGTGAAACCATCATGAGCTGCAGCTAAATATAAAGCATAAACATAAAAATAAACTTTTTATTGTGTGCACCAGTAACAAAAATAACAGATAAAAACACTGACGAGCTAGTGCCACAAGCGGCGGCTATGTCGCTAAAAGCAATCTCTTCCAACCATTGAATACAAATACAAATACAAAATTTATTTATTGTTACATAAGAAGCACAAAATAAAGGAGGAACCCTGCCTGCTGCATTATCGTGAGCTGTGTTGCAGCAGACAGTGCCTTCCCCAAAACTGGGAACAGTAACAGTTATATATTATATTAAATATTAATCAAAAACACATATCATAAGGAACATACATACCATAAAATATCTTTGTGGTGTGTGTGTGTGTGAGAGAGAGAGAGTGTCTGTGTGTGTGTGTGTGTGTGTGTGCGTGAATGCGTGAATGGAAACAATTTAAGTAACCGGATAGACGGGGATGCTAAAATACTTTTAAAATTATTTATAAACGAAGTAAAGCTTCCTACGGCTGAAATGATCATGATGGTGATGAGAATGATGATTACAACTATATGGTGCTTAGAAATAATATTAGTCATAACCTAGATAAGAATAACACTGTAGGTTTTCCGAATAAAATAAAGAAGATATGGTTAAAAATGCCACAACTCTTTTAATTAGACATGAATACAAAATCAAAGTAGATACAAGAGCTTTCGGAATCCGTAAAAATACAACCGAAAATGTTAAATTTCGAAATTCCTTTCATCGCTCGACAAAGTAATGACAAAGAACGAGCTTACAAAAGATATCCCGCGCTTAATGAAAAATTTCCAACTCTCTGGCCAACCATGACAAATAGATCAACCTGGAATGAAGAACTGTGTTAGAACCAAAGATTTTTTTCAAGATAGACACCGCATGTCACCTACTTGCCTGTGCCCTATCTTAAGTTGGATCAAAGCTCTAACATAATTTAGTTCAAGCTCCGAGTAGCGCATCATCATCATCATCATCAGTCAGAAGACGTCCGCTGCTGAACATAGGCCTCCCCCTTTAACCTCCACAATGAACGACAGCCTGCCTTTTGCATCCATTGGATGCCCGCGACTCTCACAATGTCGTCGGTCCATCTAGCGGGAGGTCTCCCTACGCTGCGTCTTCCGGTTCGTGGTCTCCACTCCAGAACCTTTCATCCCCATCGGTGCATCGGTTATCGGTTCTTCGAGCAATGTGGCCTGCCCATTGCCACTTCAACTTGCAAATTTTAACAGCTATGTCTGTGACTCTGGTTCTTTGGCGAATATCCACGTTTCGGATTTTGTCGCGCAAAGAAACTCCGAGCATAGCTCTCTCCATTGCCCGCTGAGTGACTCTTGAGTTTTTCCAAAAGGTCAACAGTTAAGGACCACATCTCAGTACCATATGTCATCACTGGCAACACACACTGGTCAAAGACCCTCGTCTTGAGGCACTGTGGTATCATGACCAAATTATTTCAGTCGTAATTTTAAACAATATTTTCTTGTTTTTCGTTTCAGTTTGTAAATGTGAGTATAGTCATAAAGTCGGTTCTTTTTTTTCTAAAAATGAATTATATCGAATACATTTCGGAGAGTGTGCATCGGATCTTCATGATCTAATTCCCTCCTGCCCGTTTTTCTATCGGACTGCCAGAGCGGGCTCAAAAAATCGACACCGCTTTATGGTTGATATTCTCAGAACCCGAACGAAGCACATTCCACTTTTATTATGCGAACTGCTAGTCTGTGGAATGCGCTGCCTGAATGAGTGTTCCCCGATAGTTACAATCTGGGTGTCTTCGAATCACGAGTGAATCGTTTTCTTTTAAGCAAGCGTGCTCACCGTAGACCGCATCATTGCTTGGCGGTCAAACGCATGCCTATTATCTATTAAAAAAAGTTGGATAAATGCTCTAACATAATTTAGTTTGAGCTCCAAGTAGGACGTCAATACAATAAACTAATTGTAAATCCTAGTCATGATTGCAGCAACTATTTCGTGGTGAATTATAAAACTGGCAATCATAATAAAACGCGTACACAAAATTCACAGATACGAAATTTTGTGTTGACCGTGCCGACCGTTGAAGAGTTTCTTTATCTGGAGCTAATCTTGGATGTCGATCCAGGTTATGCATACCATAAATATGCATTGTTATCGAAATTAACCTAACGTGTAAAAATTCAACTCCTTAGGATAAAAGGAAATGGTTGTAATTCAGTCAAGATTTGATATAAACAACCAAAGTAACATACAAACATTGCAAGTTACCTGAATAAAAGCTTGTAAAAATAACAAATTGCATTATATTAAGGTGGTTCGTTTCACAAATGGCGGGAAATTCAAATTTCAAACAATTTCTTGTCCTTGTAGCTAGGCCAGGTAATTATTGTAAACAACCATGATGTTTGCGCAATTTGATTATTATTCTTTACATAATAATGTAAAACTATTTATCTCTAATGCACATTATTACTTACATTTGTGAATAAACTATTTTTTGCTGTTTCAAACGGTTTATTCACAAATGTAAGTAAGATGGTGTGTTACTGTTAAATAATTGTACATTATCATGTAAAGAACAGCCAACATTTTGCGCAAACACTGTGATAATTAAAATTAATTACCTGGCCTGGCTACTAGTACCAAAAAACTGTTTAAAATTTGAATTTCCCGCCATAGGTGAATCGTACCACCTTAAACTGTAAAAATTCTTCAAAAGCCGTTTGCCATGCGAATAGAATTAAACTACCACTAGTAAAATTGCTCTCGTGATTAGTAGGTGCAAAAATTCGCGGGATCTATCTTAATGATCTGTGGTAAAACAAACCCAACCAAATCGTGAATCATTTAACATCTGTTGTGTTGTTTTTCACTCGATTTAATCACAATAATGTAGCGAAAGTAACTCTCACTGCTTCTTAATTTTTTACGACTAAACGGCTCAACCAATTTTGATGCAATTTAACAAGACTTTAAAAATGGACTTCCGCAAAGTAACGCCTGATTCAATCAACTATCTAAAGAAGTGGATATTGATGACAAATGAATGATATTTTAACCTTGTTACAAAATTCCTTATTCCTATTGCAAGTTTTAATATACGTTCAGCGTTACACAATTTCCCCGTGCGACAGATTCAACTAAAACTAAAAAGTATTTTAATGTTGTAGTTAGGTAAGAAGGTTAACTTACCTACTCCATTTATTTCTTGTTCCAAAGTCAGACAATGTAGTTGTCCGGGACGATCTGTTCGGAAGTTTCATCACGTGCGCTCCGAAGTCTGCCTTGCAATTTACTCGGTAATTTAAATATGGGGTACGAAGTCAAAGGGGAACGGTTAGGGTGATTTTGTAAGTCACGGGGTTGGGATGGCACTAATGGCTTTCGATTTTGCTGACTGTTGCAGTTTTCAATTTAAGGGGCCTGTATAGTGTATACCCTCTGTAGCTCTCTCGCTCGTGTATTTTCACATTATTGAAGACTAACGGTCCGCCCCGGCTCCGCACGGGAATAGTTATATAGCCTATTAAAATAGCCTATATTAATCAGTGATAATGGAGCATTCAAATGGTAAAGGAATTTTTAAAATCAATCCAGTAATTTTGAGCCAATTCGTTACAAACATACTTACTTACATACAAATCTTTCCTCTTTATAATATTATAGTATAGTATAGATATATATATATAGTATAGATGTAAATCACAGAGTAATTTGCAAAAAGTGGCTAAACCTGACCTTTTGTTAACATAGCATTCCAAATTTTTTTTTTATATATCTTTTAATTTTACGAAGTGATATGGTAACAACAAAAAAGTACACTTTTTAACCCCCTCCCCCTCCCCCTTTGGTTTTGACTTTTTATTATTATATCGGTTAATCCGCCGTAACATTACATATCCTGTAAACATGTCAGCTGGCTATATATTACGTTTCGAAAGATACAGCCGCCGTTAAAAGGTAGGACGGACAGACAGACAGACAAAGACTTAGTAATAGGGTTCCGTTTACACCCTTTCCGGACGGAACCCTAAAAAAGAAAATTACATAGATAGGTACATGTCATGCACTATTCTTACACATCACATCGCATCATCAGCCAGTAAGCGTCGACTGCTGAACAAAGGCCTCCCTCTTAGAGAGAGTGTTGCCATAATCCCGACGCTTGGCAGGTGGCTTGGAGATCGCAGTACATTCACCGTTTAATAGGACGCTGCTGCCCATCCTCCGGTGGTTCTGGTCGCAGTTTTAGGACATAACCGGGCCTATGCACTATCCTATCCTAGGATATGCACTATACATACATGAACCTTAAAACGTAGGTATCAACTTTTTTGTTAGGTAGTCGTAGGTATAATAACATCCAAACCGTTAATTTCCGTATAAGCAGAAACAAATTTCCACCTAATTACGTGAAAATAATTACAAAATAAATTCCCCAAGAAATGTGTATACATTTTAAAATACACTGGTACGAAATTTGTTTCAACTCTGTCCTCAATAAACTCAATTCAAAGGGCATAATATCCCTTTGCGCCTCCGGCATTTTGCATTCAATTTCTGTCCGTGTATGTATAGGGAAGTCTTTATATCAGACAAACAAGTAAGATGTCATGATCATTTCAGCCATAGGACGTCCACTGCTGGACATAGGCCATAGCCATCCATCTCCAAAAGGGCCGGTTAGAAGCGGCCTGCATCCAGCGTTTCCCTGCGGTCTCTTTCGTCTGTTCATCTTTTGGGTGGGCGTCCTATGCTGTGCTTACCGGTGTGTGTGCTGCGTGCTATGTGCCCTGCCCGCTGCCACTTCAACTTACTTATCCGGTGGGCTATTTCGGTGACTTTCGTTGGTTTACGCATCTCCTCATTTCTGATTCGATCTTACTATGCTACTCTGTGGAATTCGCTGCCTGATTGGGTTTTCCCCGTCAGTTACAATCTGGGTGTCTTCGAGTCGAGAGTGAATCGGTTTCTTCTAGGCAAGCGTGCTCCATCGTAGACCGCATCAGGCGAGATAGCGGCCAAGCGCAAGCTTATCCACTATTAAAAAAAAACTGTCAATATCATCCATCTGTAAAATAGTCTGCTTACAGCGTAACAATAAACAGTAGTAATTTATAAACTTTCGCGATTTGAAAACATGTTTTAAATGTTTATCGGGACTTATCACGTATTATTTAATATAGGTAAAAAATATGTACCTTTCGCTCGACGTTTCGACCATGTTACAATGGCCGTGGTCACGAGCTGACTGAAAACTGCGGGTTAGTCCGGCGAGAAGAGCGGGTGTTTTGTTCTCCTACCCTCACTTGATCTTGAAAAAACCCGAAAAATCGCCGGACTCACCCGCAGTTTTCAGTCAGATCGTGACCACGGCCATTGTAACATGGTCGAAACGTCGAGCGAAAGGTACATATTTTTTACCTATATTAAATAATACGTGATAAGTCCCGATAAACATTTAAAACATGTAACAATAAACGTTAAGACTTTCTCCATCTCAATATTACTTTTGAAGAATACCCTGAAGACTAAAAACCTATTTGTTGCTAGAAACAAGTTGTTATGAAAGATTTTTTCCATTTCACTGTACAAAATTCACTGTAAGAAAGTAATATTTTCTCTCAGAATGAAATGTAGTTAGTATCTCTTGGGAACTATCCCATCTAAAGTTAGATTAGGTACTTGTTATGCTAAATTGAGGTTTTATTTTATAATTATGTCCTTATACGTACATAAGCTTGTGAACTTTTGAGCTATTTGCTCAGCTAAACTTTCTTAAAAATAATAATACAAAATTATACTTTTTCTTTTTACTCTCGGGTGAATACTATACCCTACAACACCCCTCTCTAAGAGGGAGGCCTTGTTCAGCAGTGGACATTTAATGGCTGATGGTGTGGTGTGTGAATACTATTATTACAACACTGAAGTGTAAAACATGTAAATTTATATAAAACATCACAAGTATAAGTAAATTTTTCATTTGATTGCGCTGTAAATCAGTAAATACTATATTCTTTGGCAAATAAGTTTCCAAAGAAGATATTTTCTTTGTTGTTTGGCAACTAATTCAACTCAGTAGCAAAACTAAGAAAGCATCTACTTACTTTTTTTTTATATGCGGCAAACAAGTATTAGATCACCTCATGCTCACCACCGCCTATAGATACCTACAATACCCAAGGCATCGCCAGTGCGTTGCCTTCTTTTTTAAAAGCGTATCCGAGCGGTCAGATAATTGTGAGCTCTACAATCTAAGGGCACCCGATTCAATCCCCGGGCCTGCGGCCTTATTATGGAAGTTTGATTGTGATCGTGATCGCGTGCCATCATTATGCACGTGGTGCCAGTAAGTAGATGCGAACGGGAATCACGACAAGACATCTAAAGCATCATAAGGCAGCTGCACCAATGACTTATTTAGTACTTAAATAAATTATACGTGCAGTGTTGATGCCATAGCTCAAAAACGAAGAAGGAAAATGTCGCTAAGAAACCGGTATGTCCAAGAATCTCAAAAGTTCAAAGAATGACACTACCAACTTGCACTGGGTCAGGATGATGGATTAAGGCCCATCCTCTCTCTCTCTCTGAGAGAAGGCCTGTGTCCCAGCAGTGAGAAGACGATAGGCTGATAATGATGCCTTCTTTTGAGAACTCTATTTACCCTTTGTTTAAAACACCCAATACATATTTCTAGTCAGTTTTTTTGTTAGAATTTGCAATATTTGGACTATAGTAATAACTATAATACTATAGTAATAATACTCAAAACACTGACATACTCGTACACGACAAGTTTGATGTAAATAAAGTTTTATTTATATTGTATGGAGGGAATTTCATTTCATTGTACGACGTACGGGCTCAGCTCCGGGCTATTTGTATCGATTGACATGTGGGTCGGCTGATTTGTTTATTGCTTTATTGCTATGTTAAGACATTTATGTACAAAGGAAGGGATAAATCTGAATAACATATTACCATTTGACTAAACCTCATCATCATCATTTCAGCCATAGGACGTCCACTGCTGAACATAGGCCTCCCCTTTTAACCTCCACACTGAGCGACAGCCTGCCTTTTGCATTCACTGGATGCCAATGTCTCTCACTATGTCGTCGGTCTATCTAGTGGGAGGCCTACCTAAGCTGCGTCTTCCGGTTCGTGGTCTCCACTCAAGAACCTTTCTTCCCCATCGGTTATCGGTTCTTCGAGCGATGTGGCCTGCCCATTGCAACTTTAACTTGCAAATTTTAACAGCTATGACGGTGACTCAGTACCATATGTCATCACTGGCAACACACACTGGTCAAAAACCCTCGTCTTGAGGCACTGTGGTATCTTGGACGAGAAGATGTCACGCAATTTCCCGAACGCTGTCCATCCGAGTTGGATTCTTCGGGCGACCTCTTTGCCTAAGTTGGACTTACCTTTTTTATTTACTGTTTACAGTAAATAAAATAAGCTTTTTTGAAGGGGCGTGGTAAAAAACTATTTATACTTGTAGTCACACAATTCAGGCTATAACTTCACCCATATTCTATGGCCTTTTTCTAAAATGCTAGCGACGAAATTGCGGTTTTTAAAACGTGACTTTAATATCTAAATGTATTGTGAAAACTAACACCATATTTTATTTCACCAAACGGGTTTACAACCAGCAACTCGATTTTTGAATTGCTCGTATGATATTTCTCACGAAAATATCATGCGAAATGAAATACTTTCTATTGATAGAAAGCTTTATGATTGAAACCACTTGTTACGTTTGCGATTATTGCATTAGCGATATGATTATTTCAAAAATGCGACTTCTGTTTGTGATATCGTTCGAAAGCCAGTCATTTCGCATATTTTCGTACGATATATCATACGAGCAATTCAAAAATTGAGACCCAGTCATTGTGGTATAATGCTATAAACCCCTCAGTAAGCCCCGGAGCCATTGTATCGATTGTTCAGTTCGGCCGCTTTGATTAGTTTACTATGGCGGGTCATAATTTATTCAGGCCTGTAGGCATTTGGTAACATATTGTATATTATATTTATGTGGTATCAAATATGGAAGGAAAATCATACGCGTAACCTAGTTTGTAACTTTAGGCTATAGAGTTACACAGTAATTTTACCTAGTCTATGATTACAAGTAACGATGATACTCAGCCGAATAGCCTTCATCGCTCGGTCAATTATTTAGCAATAGGCATGTGTTCTAATGTTTAATTTATTACAAATAACAGACATAGCTATGAATATCACTAAATACATAACACATACTGAAAAAATTAATTAAATTTGGTGATAAATCTCTGAGAAATAAGCGTTTAAAGTTTTAGTTGAGGATAGAGAAGGGATTCTCTGATCTTTTGTATGGCACGCCTGAAGCGTGACATCATAACTCAGTATAGTGCGCTCTTTGTCTAGTATGAAATTAAAATAAGTACTTATTTAATTTTGAATAACTTATATTTATTTTTGAACTAATTTAAATTTTGTTTTCATTTCAAATGCTTCCTATGGACTGCGCATAGAGCCAACCAATCGGTTTTCAAGGAACTCAAACTCCATAAGAAGTCGAGGCTTTTCAACAGGTGCCTTCGGAGAGTTTTTAAGTTCTATGGCCACATAGCCCGTAAGCCTGGCGATAACCTCCAAAAATTTATTGTCATCGGGAAAATAGAGGGTTAGAGACCGAGAAGAAGGAGCCCAATGCGTTGGACAGCTCAAATCCGCGCCATCCTCAACATCAAAGTTGCTGAAGCTGTTCATGCTGCTGAAAGCCGGAACAGATGGTGGAACATCATAAGGGAGAAGTTGATGCCGTGATGGATCACAACCCCTTGCATGGGGAAATCGACGAAAGGAGGATTCATAAAGATTGGAAGAAGCTACTGGCTTCTGAAACACAGTTTTTTTTACTAGTTCGGAGACAGTGGATTCAATTATTCGTTATGCCAAACAATGTGATTATTATTACCATTTATCTTTATTTTTTATCTCGGGTCTGACCCGAATATTTGATAGGCATTGCTGGTGCCGAAGCCAACACCAAGAGGCCCTGTAGAATATAAAAATTCAATTATGGAATCTGTATAAAAGTGGAATCCACCAATTCACACTGGGCCAGCGTGGTGGATATGGCCCAATCATCCTTTCGGGGGTAGGCTAAAAGTCCAGCAGTGGACTGTTAAAAGGCTAATTATGATGATGATATAAGTGGAATATAAAACTTTTGCAAAGGAATAAAAAAAACTAGGCTATTAATGTGAACAACAGGAGAACATATTTATAGAATAAAAAACAGCACCTGCCTTATCCTGTCTTGACTTGACTCAATGGGCCCCCCATAAAGGCTGCCGCATCTTGGCACCGGAGAGGCAACATTGGCGTGGGTGGCTTAGGATGTCAAGAGGTGTGCTGCACTTTCACTAAGAGCTAGCTACTCGCGGCGTTATGGCCTTTAACACTTCCACCCTGGCGCTTATGTTCTTAGCTCTTGCGGTTTTTACCCCCAGACGGTCGGTTAAGACAAGCCAGGGGTCAGGGGCCTCATTTAGCCCCATGGAATCGGGGTACACTCACCGACGACTCGCCATAAAGTCGCCCCTGTGTATTGTATTGTATTAATAAGTAAATAGTCACTTACCCTGCTACAACTTCTCCTCTTCTATTAGGGTACAGCTCTGGATGCTGCCCGTAGCGCAGGTACACTTCGAACTGCTGTTCAGCTCTGAAAAGAAAGAAATGTTTTAAGCAACCAGCTTCATAATTGAAGCAAAAAACAGACCAATTGCGAGTCAGGCTCACGTACTGAGGGTTGCGTACCACCACAAAGTGCAAAAAGACAACATCACTCCCAGGCAGTCACCCATCCGAGTCGCAGGCGTCCAGTGGATGCAGATGGCAGGCTTTCGATCAGTGTGGAAGTTAAAGAGGCAGGCCTATGTTCAGCAGTGGACGTCTTTCGGTGGTACATTTCGGAGAGTGTGCATCAGATCTGCATGATTTAATTCCCTCCTGCCCTTTTTTCTATCGGACCGCCAGGCCGGGCACAAAAAATTGACATCGTTTTATGGTTGATAATCCGAGAACCCGTCCGAAGCGCTGTGATTCCACATTTATTTTGCGAGCTGCTAGTCTGTGGAATTCGCTGCCTGAATGGGTTTTCCCCGTCAGTTACAATCTGGATGTCTTCAAGTCGAGAGTGAATCGGTTTCTTCTAGGCAAGCGTGCTCCATCGTAGACCGCATCGTCGCTTAACATCAGACGAGATGACGGCCAAGCGCAAACCTGTCTACAATAAAAAAAAAAACTTCTTGCTGATGATGATGACGATGAGTCACCCATCCAAGTTTCGACCATGCCCGACGTTGCTTAGTGGTAGTGGTGAACATAATTTGTCACCAGCATGCACTTGGCCATTAATATTTAAGTAATTAAGAGTCTTAGAGTTTATCTCTTAGCTTAATGTTACATATTATTATATTATGTTCTGTGAATATTTCAATCAGACAGACTGACAGCGTAGGCTTAGTATTAGTTTTGAATATGTTTAACAAATTAAATAAGAAAAAAAAATTAAGCTGTCGCCCCGTCCGAAGGCTTAATTTTTTTTTTTTTTTTAAATCTTACCGTGAATCAAAACTGAAATAGGTCTGATCAGTGAAGTTGTCAGCGTGGAAAACGATCTTCACGAAGTTAGTCTCCGAGATGAAGGTCTGAGGCTGTTCTATCTCTCCACAGAAGAGGCCTGGCTCCTTCCTGTTCGACACATCTGTCTTCGCGTTGCCGTCCACTATCTGAGGATAGAGCACAATGCTAAAATATTAATAGAACACATAATATAACAGGGGAAAAGTACCATAAGTTCATAGAAAAAAAGCCAACAAGTGGCACACTAGCGCTACAACTAACAAACTAGTTATGGCGCCAAATTTTTAAGTAAAGAAAATATCTAGTTTGTCAATTTTCAAAAAAGTTAAAGAATAAGAAAAGTTTTTAGGGAAATATGACGAATACTGCAGATACCTAATGGTTTTAAAATCGTATTCTATTTACTAATATTTTCTGTTAATATGGCATATATATTGGTATGTAAAACGCTGCTGTTTTCCCTTTCGTGCATATAGCGCCGTCTCCTTTTTTTAACCTCTGCCCCAGGTTGGCATTGGCTCCTTGAAGAATAATATTCTTCTTCAATTTGACAGCTCTAAAATTGTTACCATCCTTCTCCCATATAATATGTGGGAGAAGCATGGTAACAATTTTATACCATCCTTCTGCCACATAATTATGTGGGAGAAGGATGGTAACAATTTAGAGCTGTCAAATTTAGTTTAGAGTATATACGAATCGATGCTAATATCTTATTGTCTGTCTGACACTCACCATCTGCCATTCTTGTTTTTGTGTTATTTTATTTCGTAGTATAGTATTTTGTGACTATTGTTTGCTAACATACATGTTGTTTGCTTTTTCATTATCAAATGCGACAAAAAATTAAATCATGTTATGTCAGCCCCATCTATCGGTGGTTGCAGAACTAGTTCCTCCAGCTGTCAATTTTCTAGTATTCTAGATTATCTAGATTGGCAAGCATTGTTTTGTAACAAAAAGCACTTAGCTGCTGGCTCTTTGGAAAAAATCTTTATTCCTTATTTACCAACAGCATATTTATATAGTTTTTCACACTTCAAGACTGTGTTGTAGTGCTGTATGTAATAAGCATTTGTTTTGATGAAATATTCACCCAAGCCCAGAGTTACGTGACACGAAATCATATTAGCTATTCATTGCTCCATTAATATTTGCTTAGCGTGTCAAACATATCCTTCTATTATTGCTGGATAAATAATCTAGATTATTATAATAGCAACAGAGATTTTTAGGGTGATAATTATTTATAAAAAAAGAAAGTTTAATGTTTTCTATCTTTCGACATATTTTATCAAGTTGGCGCCTAAATTAATAACGTGTTTCTTCATAGTGATTAAACATTTAAATTTGCGCCATCTAGTAATGCTTGCCGGAATAAACAGACCTCTCATTGAAAATGTTAGTCAATTTCATTACATCGAGATATATACAAATACCTAGGTATTGTATCTCAATGAGTTACAACAACCATCAAAAGGTAACAGCTTACAAGCTGCAAGATTCCTTTGAATGAACTAAGCTGACAAGAAATAGGTAACTCGTTTATAACTCGTACGTCTCAGCATCACCCCGTTAACCTCGTCCGAACTTCTTAATTGACTCGCGCTTTCCCAATTCCACTAATTAATTTTTGAGAACAACTGACGGAAAGAACTCGCTAACTTCGGATCCAATTTGGCTGAGTAATTACCGGAAATACCGGCAGTCTTGTTTATAATCGACGATCAGATACGCGAGAAGCGATACGACAAACGACACAACTGTCTTTGTCGGTCAATAGATAAATTCTACTGTAAGTGGTTGTTTGCAAATTAACTCGTGTTTATGATTGATATTTATATGGTTGACGTCATAACGTCTTATAAATCGATGAACGCCGGCTGCACGCACGAAAAATTGTCACGGTCACGTTCCGCGTGCAAGCGAGAGCGCGGAACAAGCGATAGAGAGGCACGATCAGCCTAAGCGTTATCACGTAAAATTATTGTCCGTAAACCAACTTTACAGACAACCCATTTTTTGTTTACGTATTCATTCTCTGAATTCAGAATATTTTTTTTCGTGAATTTTGTGTCAGTATATCTGTAACGGTTCTCGAGTTATGAAGTTTTGTATGGCAGACATGTTTTTTGTATGGCCACCATATATATTTTTTCATCGTATCAAGTTGTTGGTCTTCTAGCTTGACGTTGTATGACGGATCTTTTTGATCTTTTTGGTCTTGTAGCTGGTTGTGATACTTATCGTATCGTCAGTCGTGTCGGCAATTATGAATAAACCTACGGAAATACCGGATCATCGGAGTTTGTTACCAAACTGGCTATTTGGATCTGATTATGGATAGAACGAGTTTCCGACGTGATGGAGTTTTAATAAGCCAATCAATTCGGGTGCAAGCCTTCAAGTTTGAGTGGTCTTTACGTGAATAGGAAATATAGGCTATTTAGCGGTACGAAAAACTGTTACGATCGAGTTTGAGTGTTTTAATTTTCTAAGAATTTTGGCGTCGCATGTCCTTTGCATTTGCCAGGTACTGTAAGAATGTTTGAGAGGCATTTTTGTGGGTTAACCAATGACATTATCAACTGATCTTATTATCTTGTTTCCGACATATTATTAGTCCACGATCCGAAGGTCCTCTCCACTGAACGACATAATTTTTCAAGAATGGTTCGTGAAGCGGTTGAAATTAGAAAACATCGCAATTTCAACCGGGAAGATGGATTTAAGTTGGCGGCGTCGTGGAATCCCGTAGTGAGCAAGTGTACGAACCGCGGTGTAGGTACTAAGACATTTACCGATACAGTCAGTGTTGTGTGTCGTAGTGACAACCCTGCGATTTTTCAAGATCAAGTGAGGGTAGGAGAACAAAACACCCGCTCTTCTCGCCGGACTCACCCGCAGTTTTCAGTCAGCTCGTGACCACGGCCATTGTAACATGGTCGAAACGTCGAGCGAAAGGTACATATTTTTTACCTATATTAAATAATACGTGATAAGTTCCGATAAACATTTAAAACATGTGTTCAAATCGCGAAAGTTTAAAAATTACTATATTATTATAGTGCGATCAGTTAGAAACGACAACTGCCAATACTTTTTTTGATGCCATAGATGGCAAACAAGCAGACGGGCTGCTTGACAGTAAGCAGTCACCATCGTCTATGGGTACCAGTAACACCAGAGGCATCACAAAAACACTTTCAACCTTTTAAGACTAAGTATCTATCACCAAACAGTTAACGTCTACCATTCACTAGCCTGAAAGTGACCAACGTAACATTAAAGCAAAATGCTAATGAATTAGGCCCAAAGTTTAATAGAGAGTAATGGCAAAGACATCGCGGCATACAAGCAGCCAAGAAATAGTAAACTCTTTGCACTTTACCGTTGATTCGAAATTTTTCTCACTCAGAGAAGGCCTGTGTCCCAGTAGTGGGAACATGATAGGCAAATAATAAAACCGAAAATAGTTGACTTTTTCACAGCCGTTTGTAAGCCCCAACGGACCGACGATGCCTGGAGTTTCCAGTCGGCGTTAAGCTTTACTTATGACAACACAAACAAAGCACTTGTATAACTCGCTTATTAGATTTAAGGGACGCCGTACTGATATCTATAATCTAAGTATAAAAATCTCATAGGATAAACGTTGACTCTGGAACCGGTCACCCATCCAACTTGACTGACCAAAATTTGCTGATTTATTAAGAAAAGCTGACCTCCGCCACAAATTTATCGCAAAATATGCATCATAATACATCAGCGCGGTCTTGTTACTCGTTCCGCCGGAACCGGAAGTGCCCGCGCCGAGCGACCGGAAGTGTGCGAATAAAAACAAAACTCGCAGTTTGGGAGTTGGAAAGTAGTTGGGCGGTTAGAAGGCTTTTTGTTTGTTCAGTGCCGTGTTTTGGTATTTCGTACTTAATCTTTCAGTATAGCCAAATCTATGTGAAAGTAGGTCAGTATTTACTTAATAATATAGGGGTGATCTCACCATCACCACAGAAGACATAATAGACATAATGTCATCACCTTCACTGATGGAAAGGCGCCGATGTCATAATATTACAAAGATAGCTTTAAAGGTTTTATGTTATTAAATAATTTAGTGTCATTGTCACAATGTTGTTGATAAAATGAAAATTTGCTACATTATCGCATTAGGTTATAACCTGTAATGATAGTTCTAAGTTGGAAATAAAAAAAAAATTATATTAACTAAATTCATACTACTATTATCAAAATAAAAGTGTGCTGTCGAATAACTAGCAAAGGTACTTCCCCAGCCTCTGCAAAAGAGTCCTCATCAACTTCATCATCATTTCAGCCATAGGACGTCCACTGCTGGACATGGGCCTCCCCCATCGATCTCCAAAAGGGCCGGTTGGAAGCGACCTGAACCAGCATTTTTCTGCGGTCTAAGGGTTTTTGATATTTGTTGTTTGGGGTTTCACTACGAGATCGAATAAGAAATAAGGAGATTCATAGACGAACGAAAGTTACCGACATAGCCCACCAGATTAATAATTTGAAGTGGTAGTGGGCAGGGCACATAGCACGCAGAACTGATGGCCGATGGGGCCGAAAGGTTCTCGAAAGGAGACCATGGACCGGTAAGCGCAGCATAGGACGTCCACCCACAATATGGACAGACGACCTAAGAGAC